>OZ020189.1:80116506-80315013 GCA_963971165.1 Philopedon plagiatum | reverse complement strand
AAAGCCACCTTCGATTTTTATTCATTAAAATTGCTATTGCAATAAATAAGAAAATGAGTTTTCGGCGAATAACTTTTAATGTGTTAGGAATTGCGACAGGGTTGTAATTAGAAAAATGTTTGATTTTTTTATTCCGCATCGAATGACATAAAATTATACAGGGGCTCCAATTGAAAATAAGAAAAATAAAGTGCTTTAAAATTTGAAAAAGTTTGACACTAAATTTTGAACACCCTGTGTATTTCGATTTAATCAAACTTGGGTAACGAGACCGCCAGACCTCACTATTAATGTTTAAAACCAGTGGTGCAAAACTGATTTTTTTTGTTTTTACTTTTTTTCGCTCATATCCCCGAACCGATTTCAATAAAACTTTAGGGTATGTAGGTAACCATAAGAGGCACCCAAATAAGCAACAAGATATTATGTGGCATGCAGTCTAAAAAATATATCTTCATGACGTCACACTTTTTTGGGACACCCTGTATAATGAAAAATATTTTTATGAAATGCGCCCTAAGCAAAGCCTGCAAAATATAAAAATCATAACTTAATTAATAACTGGGCTACAGAAGACGGGAGGTGAGTTGAAGAACCCTGTATATATATACAGGGACAAACGAAAACTGAAAAAAATATACTTGTCCAGTTTGGGATGCGATATAAAATATTTCATAATACATTAATATTAAGCTGCTTGATAGTTTAAATAATACCTCTTCTTGTATAAAGCACGCTACTACGCTGGTAGGTATCACAGTATATGAGTATGATCTGTATATTTTAAAGAAAAACATTATTCGTTTGTGACTCCATTTTATAAATGATGATGCAACGAAACTTATTCGTAAATTTGACTCTTATTATAGTATATAAATATAGATATACAGGGTGTCTAAAATAGGTGATACCACTATTGCTATCTCCGAAACGGTAAAAGATACGAGGTCGGTTAAATTAGAGAAAATGTGCCATTTTTAGTCCCTACTCATATTTCGTTTACGAAGTTGCCAAATTCTCTATAGTTTCTTATCTACAGGGGATTTTTAAAAATAGTCAAAAATTTAATTCTTAAATATCTCGAAAACTATTATAGTTAGAAAAAAATTGTTTTAACAAAACTCACACGATTTTTTACCTTCTCTACAGTAACGTTATTGTTTTGTTTATAACATTTGGTTTTATTGAGTTACTGATACTAACTTGTTTTTTTCAAATACGGACCTGGATTTTTTGCTGCATTTTTTGAAAGAATACTTCATACCCTTTACAACTATGTATCACTTGATTATGGTTTTCGACGTTTTGATCAGGAATAACAACATCATCAGGATTTTCTATCGATACGGACCTGGGATTTTCCATGTTAAGGCACGATTTCACAACCTATCGCTGTGGTTTAAATTCTTCAACTGATTAATTTTAAAATATGTTCATGATTACAAACCAGAACCCTTTGGTCATTAAAGTTTGTCAAATTGCACTTAAGCCAATGAGCTATTCAGAGCAAAAGTTTAGCAGACTCAGATCAGATATAATTAGCGTCCTTTATTAACAGCACCTAACTAGTGGTTATGTTTACCACATAGTGTAAAAGGCACCCTTGATGATACGTCTTCATTATTTACGTTTTTAATATTTTCGTATCCAAAAATCACCTTTCAGTTTAAAAAATAATAATAAATAATCCTATTTTACCTAATAGTTTCATTTCTGCTGGAACTCCTTCTGCTGGTACAGTTGAATTACTATTTACTGGCTTTGAAAACACACCATATTATCTCAAATTAAAGACCTTTAACTGTATTCTAGCATAAAACCATTGTCATATTTACTGGGTTTGGATTATAAGAAATTCGAATTAAAATCCGTTTTCTACTTTATTTTTTGACGTTGCGTTGAATTATAAGTATACTTAACATATGGACGGGCGGACGAACAGGTTGATGGACGCGATTGGACTGACAACACGAAGCCAATAACGCCTCTAAGAATTAATTATTAGGATTTGATATAATGTAATTAAAACTAAGCTTATGCTTTTTTCAGGCGTTGGACCAATTTTACAAACTTGAGGGTCCTGGCTAGTATTCATGATTATAATTACAATTTACCAGTTAAAATAATTTAATCCATAGTTACTGATTCTGACCTAATTGTCGGCATAATAGGTCGTGAAATGGCGCATTAACTTGAAAAATGCCAGGTCCGTACTGGTAGAATATCCTGATGATGATACTATTCTTCACCAAAACGTCGAAAAACGTAATCAAGTGATACACAGTTGTAAAGGGTATGAAGTATTCTTTCAACAAATGCAGCAAAAAGTCCAGGTCCGTATTTGGAAAAAACAAGTTAGTATCAGTAACTCAATCAAAACAAATGGTATAAACAAAACAATAAAGTTACCTTAGAAAAGGTATAAAATCGTGTGATTTTTGTTAAAACAACTTTTTTCTAACTATAATAGTTTTCGAGATATTTAATAAATAAATTTTTGACTATTTTTAAAAAATCCTCTGTAGATAAGAAAGTATAGAGAATTTGGCAACTCCATAAACGGAATATAAATGTGGAGTAAAAATGGCACATTTTCTCCAATTTAAACGACCTTGTATCTTTTACCGTTTCGGAGATAGCAATAGTGGTATCACCTATTTTAGACACCCTGTATAAATAAACTGGTCAACAAAAAAATCGGCAAAAGCGATTTTAACTCGACTTTTCGAACTGCTATAACTTTTTAAAAACTTAACTTTTTTGAGAGCGATTTTCGGATATTGATAGCTCGTCTTGCCCAGATTAAGTGTCAAGAAGTGATTTTGCAATGGAAGTGACATTTTCATGCTATACAGGGTAATTAATAAGGTAATGTAAAACTACTAAAAGTTTAGGTGTGTGCCATATTGCCAATAATTTTTTTTGGTCATTCCGACATAGCACGTTAGTAAGCTGGTATCAATATCTCCAGACGTATTCGCCGGAATTTCAATTAATGGTCTCTGGCGAAAAATACAGGAGAAAACAAAAAAAGCATACAAATTTTGGTAGTGTCATTTTTAAAACGCTGTAGCTGGAAAACGGATTGATAGACTTTGTCGGGCTTTTTAGGTATTGAAAGCCCTTTCGTGTGGTGTTTTATCTAAAAGACATTTTTTTTTCAAGGTCAAAATGTTTGCGTTGTATAGGGGCGAACTAAAAAGTAAACGAAAACCATTGTAAAAAATGATTTTTTTAATTTGTGAAAATTGAGCAGTATGTGTTTGTTTTCTTCCAAAATGAGGGCGTTTTGTCCACCTCCCGGTTAGTTATACAGCGTGTCCAGAAACCATCTTAACAAATCGGAAACATTTTATTTTTGCCTTTACAGAAAAAAAGTTATTCTTTATAAAAAGTTCTGCATCGTGAGAAAATCCCATTGCGATTCAAAAATTTGATTTAAGACATACAGGGTGGCTCAAAAATGTAAAAGTCCTAATCCACGTGAAGCTAAAAAGACACAAATCCTTATTTAAAGGTAAACTGCCACTGTAAATATAGTAGAGGTAACTTTTATGTTAGTAAATTACTTTTGGAACATACAAGAGGTCCCAAAAATAAAATAAATTTTTAATTATTGACTTTACAAAAAAGGTATCTTCATACAAAGTCAACATTGTGAAAACAGAGCATAATTATTCAAAAACATGATATAGGACAATACAGAGTGGCTTAAAAAGCTGAAAGACTCAATTTACGTAAAGTTAAAGAGACACCAAATCTTTATTTAAAGATAAACTGTATAGGTACTTTTTTGTAAAGTTGATAATAAAAAATTGTTTTTATTTTTGGGACCTCCTGTATATTCCAAACCTAATTCACTAACATAAAAAGTTAACACTAGTACATTTGCAGTGGCAGTTTACCCTTAAATAACGATTTTGTGTCTTTTCAGCTTCACATGGATTAGGACTTTTACATTTTTGAGTCACTCTGTATGTCTTAGATCAAATTTTCGAATGGCTATTCTATTTTCTCACCATGTAGAACTTTTTATGAGGGATTACCTTTTTTGTAAAGTCAAAAATAAAAAACGTTTCGCATTTGTTTAGATGGTTTCTGGACACGCTGTATAACTAATCGAAATTTGAGCAAAACGCCGTAGTTCTGGAAGGAAAAAAACGCTTACTGCGCAGTTTGCACAAATTAAAAGAAAACTTATTTTTAACAACACTTCATTTATTTTTTAGTTCACCCCTATACAACGCAAACATTTTGACATTGAACAAAAAACAGTTTATTAGGTAAAACTCTACACAAAAAGGGCTTTCAATTCCCAAAAAGCCCGACAAAATCTATTAATCCATTTTCCAGCTACAGCGTTTTAAAAATGACGCTACCAAAATTTGTATGCTTTTTTTGTTTTCTCCTGTATTTTTCGCCAGAGACAATTAATCGAAATTCCGGCGAATACGTCTGGAGATATTGATACCAGCTTACTAACGTGCTATGTCGGAACGACCAAAAAAATTATTGCCAATATGGCACACACCTAAACTTTTAGTAGTTTTACATTACCTTATTAATTACCCTGTATAGCATGAAAATGTCACTTCCATTGCAAAATCGCTTCTTGATGCTTAATTTGGGAAAGACGAGCTATCAATATCCGAAATATATTGTCGTATATTTAGTAGCCACTCTATTCGAACCATCACCCACCTCCTTTTCGCCCCTTTACAAATCATTTTAAATTATTATCTTATCAAAGTTTTTACTAAATATAGTTAATAAATCGAGTTTTCTTAACTTGAAGTCGATATCTAAAGCCGATCGTAAGATATCGCGCTGACACAAATACTTACTGAAACACACACACAAAGAAAATCTACCTTAGTTCTTTTTCTAACGAAGAATGTCTCTGGTTATATTTTAGATATTCTACTGGACCACGATCTCCTAATGAGCAAGTGTCTAGTTTTGGTTGGTTTTACAGGGTTGCTCCCTTATTAGTAAAGACTGTTCTATTTTTTTGAGAAACAAAAGATGCCGCAAGCAAATGTTTCATAGCCTTCTTGGTTTTACTATACAGGGCGAAATTGAAAATATTTTAATTTTTGGACGCCCCTTGTATCTCAGTTATTTATATCAAGTTAAGTTATAAAGAAAGCAAAAACTGGTCTTAATATAGTTATTTACTTACAATAGCACAGCTAATTTTTCCCTCAGAATACAGGCCAAAATTACATTTTTTTTTAATTTAAATTTATTTTCTCTATTACTTTTAAGCAAGCCCTTGAGTTTTAGCAATAAGAAAATAATAGTTAACTCTTCTGTTTTTTCCATGGCTTACTATAGAATAAATTGAAATTTTCAAAAAAAGTTGTCTACTTTTAAATTTAGATATAATATGTGGCATATGTTCGAGAAGAGAATAAATGTTTCAACTTTTTGACAAATAATATACCGGGTGTCTCATTTAAAACAACCATGTTATGCCAATTAACATTTTGATATGACCCTGTATAAAAATGCTGACACTGCCATCGAGTTTTCCCTAGCAAATTGTAACTGAAAGTCCCCTACGTTTTTTTTTCTATCCTTAAAAATAAAAAAATTATGAGAAATTTTCCAAATCGACAATTTTTGAATTCACCCCTGTATCTCTGTAACAAAATAATATTTTTTAGTTCTGTGTGTAGCATTTTTAGTTTCTCCAAAAAATAGGTCATAAATGTCATGGTAGTTTTTGATTAATTTTATTCATTACTGAGAAACTGCATAAGTGTTGAGAATGGGAAACCCTGTACATTCCACCCAAATTTTACAAAAATCGCATTGTTAATAGAGGAGCTACCTATAATATTGGAGTCATGAAAACGTGGAGCCTTAATAATAGGAAACAACTTGCCACACACGATTAATTTTATTTTTTGTGTAGTTGAAAACGGTATTAAACTATGAATTATCTTACCTTTATTTTCTTTCGAAAATCGTATTTGTCTATCTTTTCTTCCTGTTTCTCCTTGTCTTTCACCATATTTAGGATCTTTAACCCCCTGTGGGCCATCTTGTTCACGTAAATCACAATCACAAAATTTTAACACACAAAAGATATTCGCCCTATGAAGTAAAAAAAACAGCTAACACTAATCAAATACCACTGCACATATGTCGGCCCGAAAGGAAACAAAAGTGTCAGGCGATAATCGGCAGCCCGCCTCTGACACGTATTTCTATGTAATCGGTATATCGGTTAGCCCAACAGCGTTGCCGATTATCGCCTGACACTTTTGTTTCCTTTCGGGCCGACATACGTGCAGTGGTATTTGATTAGTGTTAGCTAGTTTTTTTACTTCATAGGGCGAATATCTTTTGTGTCTTAAAATTTTGTGATTGTGATTTACGTGAACAAGATGGCCCACAGGGGGTTAAAGATCCTAAATATGGTGAAAGAAAAGGAGAAACAGGAACAAAAGATGGACAAATACGATTTTCGAAAGAAAATAAAGGTAAGATAATTCATAGTTTAATACCGTTTTCAACTACGTAAAAAATAAAATTAATTGTGTGTGGCAAGTTGTTTCCTATTATTAAGGTTCCACGTTTTCATGACTCCAATATTATAGGTAGCTCCTCTATTAACAATGCGATTTTTGTAAAATTTGGGTGGAATGTACAAGATTTCCCATTCTCAACACTTACGGGGTTTCTCAGTAATGAGTAAAATTAATCAAAAACTAACATGACACTTATGACCTATTTTTTGGAGAAACTAAAATTGTTACACACAGAACTTAAAAATATTATTTTGTTACAGAGATACAGGGGTGAATTGAAAAATTGTCGATTTGGAAAATTTCTCATAATTTTTTAATTTTCAAGGATAGAAAAAAAACGTAGGGGACTTTCAGTTATAATTTGCTAGGGAAAACTCGATGGCAGTGTCAGCATTTTTATACAGGGTCATATCAAAATGTTAATTGGCATAACATGGTTGTTTTAAATGAGACACCCGGTATATTATTTGTCAAAAAGTTGAAACATTTATTCTCTTCTCGAACATATGCCACACATTATATCTAAATTTAAAAGTAGACAACTTTTTTTGAAAATTTCAATTTATTCTATAGTAAGCCATGGAAAAAACAGAAGAGTTAACTATTATTTTCTTATTGCTAAAACTCAAGGGCTTGCTTAAAAGTAATAGAGAAAATAAATTTAAATTTAAAAAAATTTAATTTTGGTCTGTATTCTGAAAATGGGGACATTTAAGGAAAAATTAGCTGTGCTATTGTAAGTAAAAAACTATATTAAGACCAGATTTTGCTTTCTTTATAACTTAAATTGATATAAATAACTGAGATACAAGGGGCGTCCAAAAATTAAAATATTTTCAATTTCGCCCTGTATAGTAAAACCAAGAGGGCTATGAAACATTTGCTTGCGGCATCTTTTGTTTCTCAAAAAAATAGAACAGTATCGCGAAAACCGCATCCCTCCATTTTTACTAATAAGGGAGCAACCCTGTAAAACCAACCAAAACTAGACACTGTAATTGCTCATTAGGAGATGGTGGTCCAGTAGAATATCTAAAATATAACCAGAGACATTCTTCGTTAGAAAAAGAACTAAGGTAGTTTTTCTTTGTGTGTGTGTTTCAGTAAGTATTTGTGTCAGCGCGATAACTTACTATCGGTTTTAAATATCGACTTCAAGTTAAGAAAACTCGATTTATTAACTATATTTAGTAAAAACTTTGATAAGAGAATAATTTAAAATGATTTTTAAAGGGGCGAAAAGGAGGTGGGTGTAGGTTCGAATAGAGTGGCTACTAAATATACGACAATGAATCGTTTCTCAGGTCTTTGTGACCAAAAATATATAGAAATGATAACAAAATTTTATGTTAACTATCAAATAGATAGTCCTGAGAGTAAAGAAGCTTTTTCTTCTGGATCATCTGATGTAGTAGGATTGTCAGATCATAGCTCAGACTCTCGAAGTTCTGAAACAAATTGTAATCCAGATATCAGTTTGCACTGCGGCTTCATTGAAATTTCGCCAGAAAATTTTCTTGGGTTTAAAAGTTCATACTGGCATTAATTTTGTTTGGCAGAAATTGTAAGTAGATACCTAAGTATGTATTTTTTTCTTTTCTATTTGCGCGACAAGCTTTTAAGACAATAAATTTAACATAATATATTATATCTGTTTCAATGATAACTTTGATACTACTTTTATTACGATCCACCTACGCGAACTACCTCCACATGTAAATAGCATTTAGCATTTCCACAATGAAAAAACTATACTTATTTTTTTCGTTTTAGTACATCTAAATAATAAAAGCTTGTTTTTAAAAAGTATCTTTTACACAATTTTATTTTTAAAGTTTTGGTTACGTCTTAACCTATTCATTTCTGATAATGCATTATTATTACATGACATTTTACCTGCATTCTACTCGTCAAACCCTTTCATTTGATACCCATATCAAGGGGATTGTAAAGAAAACGGTAATCCGCCATCCTGTGGCTCCCGCCATATTGGGTTTAAAATGACGTCACGTAGATTATCGTATTTTATTCGGTAAACCCTTTCATTTGATGCCTATATAAAGGGGATTGTGAAGAAAAAGGTAATCCGCCATCTTGTGGCGTCCGCCATATTGGTTTAAAATGACGTCCCGTAGCGTATCGTGTTCTACTCGTCAAACCCTTTCATTTGGTACTCATTTCAGGGGGATTGTAAAGGAAAAGATAATCCGCCATCTTGTGGCGTCCGCCATATTGGGTTTAGAATGACGTCACATAGCGTATCGTATTCTACTCGTTAAACCCTTTCATTTGATACCCATATCAAGGGGGTTGTGGAAAAAAGGTAATCAGTCATGTTGTTGCGTCCGCCATATTGAATTTAGAACAATATTAGATACACTATATTGCATTGTCACCGGATGTATACACGTGTGCAAAATTCCAAAGCTCTAGCTTAATTAGAACTAGTCGAAATTGTGATTGCTAAACATACATACATACACGTACACATACATACACTACATACTACATAAAGCGAGCATAAACTTTGCATCTTAGATGTTAATGCATCGTTTAAATGACCGATAAGAATTAAGGTATTTAAGGTATTCAAGAAAAAAAATATCTTGTTTAGTGCAATAATCACAACACACAAAACCTACATTTTTGCCAGTCTATACAGGGAGTTTCCTTTTTATGTTTGGTAAATTGTGGAAAATAAATACACTTTAAATTAATCAAGGAGACCACAGTAAATTACACTAAGTTGGTCTATGTCAGATCTAGAGTTAATTGTACCATTCCAAGAATATCCATTTCCGATAATATTAACCTCGCGTTCAAAAAATTGATGTATTCTCAAAATTAAACCCGTGATTCAAATTTTGAAAATGGGTCGCTAGAGCGCATGATTTTTTTCCCAATCTGCTGTCACTTTTATGTTGTACTATTCGTTGTTTTAAAGTTTGAGTTGTTTGACCTATGTAGCAGGCGTCACAGTCCTGACAGGGTATTTTGTAAATAACGTTTGTATTGTCAAGTTTTGGCGTTTTCTCTTTTATTGTGGAAAAAATACTTTTAATTGTAATTGAATTGTATTTTGCAATTTTTATGCTGTTAAAAGGCTTAAGATGTTTGATGACATTATCCGTGAGTCCATGAACATTTTTATATTTGACTTGAGCAGGTCCATTCTCTTAGATGGGACCATCATAAAAGTTTGAGTTAAAAATCAAATTTTTAAAGTAGTTTTAGGATAACCATTATATAAAAACAGTTGGAACAATTTATTAAGATTTGATGTTTCATCCGAGATATGAACTATTCTGTTTTTCATTGCTATTATTATATTGTACTTGTGATTGGTGGGGTGGTTTGAAAAATAATTCAGAAATCTTCCCGACGCTGTGGGTTTTTGATACCAATCCAAAATGATTTTTATCATTCGATCGAATTAGCATTGTGTCTAAAAAAGGAACACTATTATTGTTTTCTTTGCCCATTGTAAATTGAATGTTTTAGTTAAGATAAATAAATATGTCTAATGATGTGTTGATTTGGTCAACAGAATTTAAATAAAAATGGTAATTGAAAAGGAAGTTTGTCAGTCATTTTTTCCATTAAAAAGTCCATTACAATTTGTGCCAGAATTGGGCTCATCGGTGACACCATTGGTGTGCCAAAAACTTGTTCATAAAATTTATTATTAAAAGAAAAGTAACAGTTATTACAAATCAGAGAAAGAAGCCCAAGAAAATTTACCCTTTTTATTGTTGTGTGTTGTTCAATTTTATGCCAATAAGTTTCAATAATATCTTTTATTTATTTATTTATTTATACGGAAACTCCATTTTTACAATTTTTACAACAATAATAATAAAATATTTTTAAGTGGTGAGAACAAAATTATGTCACATAAATATCCCTATTTTGGTTACATAATTCTAGAAATATGTTTTTTAAACTGATAAAATTTAAATTTGAATGGATCGATATCATATTCATTGTACAGTCAACACACAAGGGTGAGAGGGTTGTGCATGGCATAGTTTGTTCTACTGGTGGGAATGTAGAAAAGTTCATTATTTCTAGTTCGACGTGTGGTTGAAAGGTGAATCAGATTTAGCAAACGTTCACAGTTAACACTTCCCATCAATAATTTATAGAAAAAGCAAATGAAAGACTGCGTTCTCCTGGACTCCAGTGTATGAAGCGCAAGGCGATTCAGCACAGGCCCATAATTAATATAATATGGGTTTTGTCCATCGGTATGAACGTCAATATCGAAACGCCAGGCAACAAAAACTTTCTTTGAATTTCCTCCAGAGCGGCTATATGCACCTGATGATATGGAGACCATACCACAGATGCATACTCCAGCAAAGATCTGACAATTTAAGGGCATTTATAGACAGGTCCGCACTGTTTCGCGTCACAAGGCCAAGCATTCGTGCCGCGCTGTTAATCATCATACTGTAGTGCTCTTGGAAGTTAAGCCTAGAGTCCAGAATCACGCCAAGATCCTTAACTGAACCTTTAACAATTAGTGCACGATCACCTAAGACATAAATATTTCTTATAAGCACTCTTTTTCGTGCAAAAGATATAGAGAAACACTTATCAATATTCAACCGAAGTCCATTGTCTTGGCACCAAACACTCAGTCTATCCAGATCCCTTTGTATTAACATGCAGTCCGATGGTTCCGAAACCCTTCTGAACATTTTTAGATCGTCAGCGAATAATTCTGAATTGACAATCGCAGTGCCAATATCATTTATAAATAAATTAAACAATAAGGTGGCACAGTGAGAGCCTTGCGGCACCCCCGATGCCACCCTTATTTCAACTGACAAAATGTTGCAAATAAGCACCAACTGAAAACGATCTCTCAAAAAGCTTGCGAACCACGCCACATGATATCACCAAAACCCAGTGCTTTTAGCTTAGCCACCAAAATTGTATGGCTAACCTTGTCGAACGCCTTGGAAAAATCAGTATAAATACTATCAACCTGAAGTCGGTTCTCGAAGGCGTTCGATAAGTAATTCTCACACACCAGTAGATTGGTAGTCGTGGATCTACCCTCAGTAAACCCGTGCTGTTCAGGTATAATAATGTGTTTGCAAGCTGAAGCAAGTACATTGCATACTAAGGAATCAAAAAGTTTCGGTATGGCTGAGCATATCGACACTCCGCGGTAGTTTTGTACATCAGCTCGATTTCCAGCTTTAAATATTGGGGTGATAAAGCTTGTTTTCCAGTAATCTGGGAAAACACCCGTTTGTAGTAAAGAAAATAAATGAAGTAGGGGTTTACTCAGAGTACACACACAAGCCCTCAGCAAAGAAGAAGGTACATCATCGGGCCCATATGAGCAAGTAGCCTTCATGTTATTAATACCGTCAAACACATTGATCAATGACAGGCCCACGCCTGGTAGATCCACAGTATTGGGAAAAGGATAAGTGGGTACATTGTGATTTTCATCTGTGTAAATTTTAGAAAAATTCTTAGCAAACAGAGTCACTATTCCCTCCACTGTGTCTTCAGTTGTTTCACCCAAAAACATAGACTTTGCATAACCACTGCTCTGTCAAATATTATTTAAGTGCTTCCAAAACTGACCTGGATCTAAAGTTAAGTGAGCATCAACCCTCTCAATATATTGATCATAGCACAGGTCACGCAAGATTTTACATTGATTCCGAAGGTCAGAAAAAATGGTATAGACATCGGGAGATCTTGTTCTTTTAAATTGCAAGTGCACAATTTTTTTTTTAATTATAAAAGTTTTTAATTCTCCCGAAAACCACCTTGGGAATGTGGAGGACTTAAAGCGCTTAACAGGTACAAAAGTTTCAATAACATTATATATTATGTCATAAAAAACATTCAATGCCACATTAACATCATCACCATTACCGATGACAGGATGCCAATCAGTACTGGCTAGAGCATTATTTATTGCAATAATATCACAGGATTTAAAGTCGTAGTAATACATATCAGTAACAACTTTATCATTATCATGACTAGATAGGGGAAACTCATAAGCCAAATGTCTATCAACAACATTAGATAATGGATCTAAAGCTTCCTGAACTATAACTGAGTTTTCCCTAATAAAAACTAAGTCTAAAAATGTTCCAAACCTATTAGGTACATTGTTTACTTGTAATAAATTTAGAAAGTTATAATTTTCTGCAATAATAAGAGCAGGAGATCTAACGGCACACTGTACCTCTATGGTATTATTTTCAGACACGGACCAGGTTGCATCTGGTAGATTAAAATCACCAACCACAGCCAACTCACTATTTGGAAATTTCTCATGCAAATTCAGCAACTGCGCACAGTGAACAGAATAAGTGTCGCGGTCGCTTCTAAAAACATTAAAATCAGCTAAACAAAATTCACTCTCAATAATATCCCCATGCAACCACGATTCTACCAGCAGGATTACATCATAAGCGCAAGCGTTAATTGCACGAGAAATGGTCCCTATTTTTGTGCGCATACCCCCCACATTCTGAAAATAACATTGAATGTTATTTACTCGTTTTGCATTTGATTTGATCCCGAAGCAGCTGACTGTGATTCGTTTTTTGAACTGTTGTCACCATTTTGTAAATTGTTACCTGGCTGAGTGACCTTAGAGATAAATGGAATGCCATTTTTAAAGCGTATGGCAATATTCTCTTCACCATTTTGCTTCCTTCCATCTAGCTCTGCATACATCTTCTTGATATGCGCCCTTTGCATAGCTGTCAGGTCCTGTTTGATTCTGACGCGAATATTTTTTAGTTTATTTTGGGATTTAATGCACTTAGTAGCTAAAGAGCTATCTGGGTGTATAACCTTCATAGGCCGTGGTTGAGAACTTTTGCGTCCAACTCTCAGAATCCTGATATCACCTGAAATATGAACCCCATTGTATTTAAAGCATCTTTAAATTGGTTAATGTCATGTTCAATACGACTTGCACTATTTGAAGAGGTGCTTTCAGGCACATTGAAAACCATTACGTTCCTATCTCGAGAGCTGCGCTCCTGGACTTCATTAAATAAGTCGTATTCGGAAGATTTTTGTTTTAATACATCGTTCTCTGTGTCATGTTCAATGATAGAGCGAGACTGATGATCAGATTTCTCCTGTTTAAGACTGCTCTGAAGGTCTAGAATTTTAGCTTCTAAGATTTCGATTTTCTCATCTTTGGCTAACTGATTCGCTCTTATTTCATCCAGTGCCAATTCCAAACCCCTTTTTTGTTCCAGAAGTAGATCAATTACACACGAAATTATCGAGAGAACGTCTTTATTTGTGATGTTTGTTTTCTTTAATAGGTTGTTGACTTGATTCTTAACCTGAGCCTCACTTTTCTGAGTGTCGAGTGCCACGCTTGTCGTGAACGTAACAGAGGAGCTGTTATCACGACCACCATCAATTGATTTACCATTGACGGATGCCAGAGGAAGTGACTGATTTGAGCGGTCTGCGGATGTATTGACACTACCAACACCAAATGATAAGCGCTTAACCTCAGTCTTTTTACAAATTATGCATTCCCAGTTATGTGATTTGGTCTTCTTAAACTGGGTCGAAATTTTATTATATTCTTGTGTGGAAACGCCAGCACAACCCTTATGTGCCCAACCACAACACGCGGAACACTCGATAGAGGCTTGATTGACTTTAATTTCTCGATCGCACGACAAGCACACGTACTTTTCCGCCATCTTGTATCACACATGAATGAAATGTCATATCAACTGTAAGTGTATAAGGCATGATACAAGTAAAAGAAGGTATGATATCAAGCCCTGTCAAAATCGCCCGGGTTTGCGCGTGACGTCACGCAGAGATTTTTTCAAATTTATAACGGGCCATATAGAGTTTAAATTAGTTATAGGCGATTTTATATAAATTCTATTGGCAATACACTTTGCCTCCTGCTTATAATACAAATTTTATAGTATATAATTTAAAATAATCATATAAATAAAGGGATAAATACATACATTGATTGATTGATTGTCCACATCACAACCATACACAGCACATCTCATTTTTACTTTTAAACTCCTAAAAGTAATATAAAAACACCAAAAAATAGTTGAAAACACAACGCGATCTTAAAAAAGACTTGTTTTCTTTACAAAATATCGCGGAATTATAAAAATTAAAAAACTGTATCCATTTGGTTTTGAGAAACCCCCTTTTACAATGGACAAATAAAGTATATCTATCTCACCTTTTTTCTTTATCATATTTTGAAATTTTGACAACTAAAAAAAGTTAGGTTAAGTTAAGAGAAATATCAACATGACATATTTTGAGCATGTCCCAAAATTTTTTTCTGCAGTGTTGATAATAAACGAATAAACCTTTATTTTTATGTGTTGAAAATGTTTGTATAAGGTGTTGGCCGCTTAAATTTATTTATTCTATACATCTGTTACTGGCTAACAACTACCGAAAAAGTACGACTAAGGCCGGGCATTGTGGAGATGATTAACCAGGAACCTCTATCCCAAATAAATTTCGAAAAAGAAGTCAGAGAGGAGGAAAGAATGAAAATAACCATACCCCTAACCATACAGAAATTTTGGTTTTCAGTTACAGTAAAAGTACCAGTGCAAAGTGTGTTTATCGTTTTAGAGCTAAAACTTTCAACATTTAATTGAGACACTGTCACATTGAGTTAAACAGTTATAATTTTTATTTCTACAAGTACTTTAAGGTGAGAATTTCGCTGTTGGCAGGTAGGTTTTGTAGAATTTATCAGAGAATAGGGAATATTTCTTTAAAGTCATGTTACGATTTATTTTAATAAAAAATCTTTACTCACTTTTCCAAAAGTTTTCTTTTTTTATTAAAAAAAATGCCCGCGCATATTAGGTATACAGAACTTAAGACAGAATTAAATTATCATTCATAAGCACATGGTTATTGGGCAGTAGCTATCTGCTGTAGTAAAATGTTTACGTTTATAATCTGTTAGCAGTACCTATGCTAACAGAGTTATGTTAAAAAAAAACTAGTTTAAAGGCAGTGAAGGTTTCGAAGATTTTGGTAAGATCTATTATTATAAAACAGCACTCCAAAAGTACTTGGAAAGTTTATTATTTTTAATAGGAATATTCCTTCTCCTTCTAAACTCCTCTAGGTCCACATTGTTGTGAATGAGGTTTGTGTGTGTCCACATAAAGCAAGAAAGACACTACTGTTACGAAAGAATAAATGTCTGTCTCTTAACATTATGATAGTTGATATTTTGAAATGAAATTTACAAAATTCTAAGTCTGCAGTAACAAACACATGTAGCAAAGGTGGAATTGGCAAGGCACTGATTTTTGTTCATATCAACTGTAGGTTTAGAACACTAATATAATAATCATTATAGACTGATAGACTTGCGATAAAACACTGTGATGAGGACCTGTCTGAGGGAGAGGGGATGGATTGCATGGAGAAGCAGTGTTAATCAAGTTATAGTATTTTGACAAACTTTGTGTCACCCTCCAATGGAGGGTTTTTTTCAGTTAGGTACTTAGTTACTTTCACTCCTAGTAAAGTTATTAATAACATAACATACAAAAACTTTAAGTTGTATGTTCATGTCACAAACAGTGATGTCAAGTACAAATTTAAACAGATGGGCAGATGTCATATCAGAAAAGTAAGGCATTAAAACCATACAGACATAAGTGAAGCCGCAAGAACCGTCACATTTAAAGTTTTAATTGTCGTTTTGCTTCAAATAGATACTCACCCCACTTTAGCCGACAAGCATAATTGAGAGTTAAATACTGTAACCCTCAAAAAGGTCCGTTTACGAAACAATACAAAAACTTACACCGAATTAGGAGTTTTATTTAAAAAAGGAGACTGTTTTGTAGTTTTGCAAAAAAAACTGTTGTTTAATACTTATGCATGGACTTGCGGACATACTCATGGTTCATAATAAAGTTATTACAGGCAGTCATCTTCAAAGAAAGACGCGGGTGATTTCATATTTCTTTATTTTAATTTTTGCTAATTTTGTTGTTTATGACCTGTTGGGTATAATTTAACTTAAACTGTCTATTCCAAACCAACTATACATAGTTTATTACATGGAATCAAACTCTGCATGCCGAGTCCTGGAAAAGGTAGAGTTCTTTTGTAATGAAACAATTTGTTTTGTAATGAAGCATTATAAATATTTATTAGCATTTCCTTTGGCCTTTACATTTGTTTTTTTTTGTCGTTTTCTTGGCGGTAATAAGGCCCTTTCGGTAGGGGTTCCTGAGATATCGTCGATTCCATTCCACTTAGCCATTGGGAACACAAAATGGGCCCAAAAAACGCAAAAATACACAAAAAACATTTTAGCAACAAAGAAATTTTTAGAGGTTATGTTATGTTTTGTCAGATCCAATGTCGCCAGGTTGTCGCAGATACCAGACCAATTTATGGTTGTATTAGAATTTGTTAACGTGGGTTTAAATCGTAGTGCTTTATAATTTTATTCTTAATTTATTTTCTGAATTAGTTTAAAACAAATAATTATTATTAAGTAATAGACACATTTTATTCAAAAAATTTGGCAACCTTGTCAGAGGTCTGCAGCCGGAGAACGTAGGTACAGCTCATCATCCAATTGGGAACATCTCTTTATTTGATACATTAAGTTAACAAAAGACGACGATATAACTCGATAGTCGATTCTAGTTTCGTAATTCGACAAGGTGTGTACATAGCTCGATCGTTTAATGTCAAATGTAATACCGATGAGAACCAGTTGCTCCTATTGACGTTTTTTAAACAATATTGCAGGGTTTTATTTGATTTTACAGTGATCCTATGTTATAAAGGTGTTCTAGGAAATGCAGCAAAACCAGGAAATTTCTCAAGAATAAAAACATACACGCATATACATGCGTAAGTAGACAAGTTAAACTAAACGAACTTCAACGTCAAAACATCTGGACTGCCATGTGTATAGTTTTTCCCTATGTAAGCTGCCCATATAATTTGACCAATGAGATGAATTTTTGTTCATTTGTTTTTTCTGTCATTATTCTCAAAAGTCTCTACGTGACGTAAGGTATCATATCTTCTAATTATTTGTATCATGTGTATAAGGGATGTTGGTTAACAAGAGAAAATGTGTCTTGTACGTTATAATCAGTTCTATCTGCAAGAGAAAGTGTTAAAATATTGGCCAAAAATTTTGCAAGATTGTAGGTAGTTGAGACCACGCAGATTACAATCGGCCTAAGCGGTACATTCGGTTTGTGAATTTTTGGCAGACAGTATAAGTTTGAAATTACCGAATTGTATGTTGTTAGATGTTTCCCTACCTCATCATTTATTTCTTTTGAGTTTTTAAATCTTTTTAAAGTTTCATTTAATTGTCTTTGTAATTTTGCTGTAGGATCTACGTCCAACCTTTTATACGTACTAGTATCCCCCAACATTGGGTCCAAAATTTGGTGTTTCTCCCACTAAGAATCAATTCAAAACAAAAAACTTTCTAGCGGATGTTGAGTGCATCGTTTGTGACATTCCAGATAATAGTAAAAATGTTTTAAGAGCTAAGGTAACCAATAATATTACCAATTTCCTTAATCAAACAAAAAATAAACCGCCTACGAATCTGCAGAAGTCTTTAAAAAAAAGTTTCTTGAGGATAATGAAGATTTATGCATTATAAAGGCAGATAAGGGGGGATGTACGGTGGCCATGAATAGGCGTGATTATATTGAAAAAACAGAGATTATGTTGGGGGCTACTAGTACGTATAAAAGGTTGGACGTAGATCCTACAGCAAAATTACAAAGACAATTAAATGAAACTTTAAAAGATTAAAAAACTCAAAAGAAATAAATGATGAGGTAGGGAAACATCTAACAACATACAATTCGGTAATTTCAAAATTATACTGTCTGCCAAAAATTCACAAACCGAATGTACCGCTTAGGCCGATTGTAAGCCGCGTGGGCTCAACTACCTACAATCTTGCAAAATTTTTGGCCAATATTTTAACACTTTCTCTTGCAGATATAACTGATTATAACGTACAAGACACATTTTCTTTTGTTAATCATATTAACAGAATTAACTTACATCAAAACTACGTACTGGCACAGTTTAAAGAATATATTATATATCAGTTGCCTCACTCCGTCGAAAAATCAAAACTACCTACCCCTTGCACCGCCTGACCGATAGGCTAGCAGCAGTGTGTTGACGTCAGTCGAGCAGTACAGGGTAGACCAGTAAGAGCGGAAAATTAAATTACGGCAAAGTTTATAGGGTGTCTTCTAAAAAGTTATTATAAGATGTTTGGGTGGACGGCTGCGAAAGTCGGGTGAGTGATGGTGAACTATCGTTTTTTAGATGCCCCAAAGCGAAAGGAAGGTAGGAAAGTATTTATGTATATTTTGAATTATTATTACACTGTAAAGGGTTGACCAAAGCCATATTTAGGTTTTATCATTTTTTTTTTAATTTCAACGAATAAAAATATTCGTTAATATAAGTAGAATAATAGTAGGGAAATTACTCTACTCCTCCTAATTTACATAAATTTAAATATTAAAATTAATGAGTTTTACTCCATATATTATAATTAATTAGTTTTAGTCCATATATTAAAATAATATTTTTTTTTACCTCCGCCTCTGAACTGAGAGACCCAGTTAGCATATCATAATTAGTTTAACTCCCGATAATTATAATTTTACTCCACCTAAAATTTTCCTCCGCCTCTGTGACGTTTTAAGACCGTATATGACGAGATTAAAGCGAAGTTAAGAGTGAAAGTTAAATTTTACTGAATTTGTGACCCCAATTAGCATATCATAATTAGTTTAACTCCCTATAATTAGTTTACCTCAATAATTTTATTCCGCCTAAAATTTTCCTCCGCCTAAAATTTTCCTCCGCCTCTGGACTGCGACGTTTTAAGACCATATATGACGAGATTAAAAGCGAAGTTAAGAGTGAAAGTTAAATTTTACTGAATCCTTGATCAATTTGTCCTTACAAAAGCATTTCGCTTTGTGTCTGGAAACTACATTTTAAGTTTGCAAAAGCAGCAGTGTAAAGTAAATTAAAATATTTTATTAAAATTGACAAAGTTTAAAAAATTACTAATTAAAAATTTGAAATGGAAGAAGAATTCGAAATCATGGATGATATCGATGTAGAAGAAATTATTCCACACTTCGACTACAACGTCTCTCCAGAACTGGGTCCAGATCCCTTTGTAGAACGTTTTTTAAAAATAAATCACGAAGATATTAACAATTATTTAAGAATTAGAAATCATGGATGTTATCGACGTAGAAGAAATTATTCCACAGTTCGACTACAAGGACTCTCCAGAACTAGATCCAGATCCCTTTGTAAAAAGTTTTTAAAAATAAATCACGAAGATGTTAACAACTTCGCAAGTTAGTTTTGCTTCTATACATTCATCAATATAGAAAACTAAGACACTCTAAAAAAGGGCTTACATTGCTATATTTGTAGGCGATCACTATATCTAATAATTTTGTCAAAAACTTGTCGGATTTGTAATAGTGGAAATGAAATAATTACCATCGATAGGGATACAAGTATCCCAATTATACCATATTAAATTTATTTTCTACAAAACATTGCACATTAGCACCATATGTAAAGTGTAATCAAAAATAATACATTTAATTACTATACAATTAAACATAAAATTTACCAAAATAAAATAATAGCGGTAAAAAGTTTTAAAGATTTATGTCATAAAGCATGTTTAAAACTTATTAACTTTAAACTACTTATCTAAACACCATTGAACTAAAATTGTCCCCAAAATTATCTCTAAACACTATGCCTAGTCTCAGTATATCCCAACGAATCCAATCAAACTTAAAAATAATAAAATGTTTTTATTTTCTACAAAACACTGCACTGCACCATAAAGTTTAACTAAAAATAATACATTACTACACTTTATTTGGCAGAATAAAATGGTTAGACAGTTTGTTTTCATAGTTACAAGATCTTGAAAAAAAAAATGAAATGTATGCATAGAGCATGTTTAAAATATTTTTAATGAAACAAAAGTGGAAAAACAATATCCCTAAAAGTGTCTCTAAGCACTTTTCACCTCGATACCCAGCCAATCAATCAAAAAAACAAATTATTTTAGGGGTTAGAAGATTTGTGCATAAAGCACATAAAAAATATTTTTAACTAAGCAAAATTGGAAAAACTTACTTCTTAACTTAACGCTATATTTAAAATTTTCTCTGAATATTTAACTAACACTGTTACTAAAATTGTCTCTAAGCACTTTACACATCTAGTCCCGATATATCCCATCCAATCCATCTGGATGTTGTGCTAGTCACCTTGTTGACTAGGAAGGAGAGTCCATTTCCAAATTATCAGGGTTCCCTGGTATGTGATGTTGTGAAACCAACGGACGTCCAGCTACAATTGTTGCCTTATAATCGGAGGACACACCCATCCAATATCAGGGTTGATGTTCTTATCTCTGATCACATTATAAATAGGACTAATATGTTAAAAAAAATGAAAAATAACTTAAATTTTTTTAAGCTTCAAAGAATATTTTTAAAATGTTTTATACGAATGGACTTGACTAAATGGTTAACAGATAGCTTATGTATACTTGAAAATATACGGAGAAACCTTCAAAGATTTCACTTTTGAAGAGCGGAGTGTGACCTCAAAATTTCCACCAGCGCAGCGGCGTCTCCAGATAAGGCATTAAACATTATACTGGTACATTACTTGTAGTTAATTATTTGGGGTCATACGGATATAATTTTTGCGCCAGTCAACTTGGACATCCCAATTATTTATTTTCTTTAGTTATTTTTTTCAATTCACCTCTTTAATGCGAATAAATTAAAATGTTCCTGCAGGTTTTAATTCTAAAATTTTAGGGCGAGCTTTTCACTTTTAATCGTCAACTTTACACCTTTTTTTTAATTTATGTAGCCTAAAATAAATTAAAGCTCTGTCATGATGTAGTTAAGACGCCACAGCTCACACAAAGTAAAAAATATACTTTTAAAATGGGCACCTCAAGGTGGGTGCAAGGGGGATGCACTGAATCCCCGGCTATTTAAATATTAGACGGGGGAGAAATAAATATTTTTTAAACAAATATTTATTACCCCGGCAAATAAAGAGCACTGAACCGTTATTTCACCGAGGGACTACACTTCTTTACTGTATTTGTAACAATATAAATATATTTCCCAAATATTTTATTCGTGAATAAATTTTTAAAGTAGGTACATACAGGTAACAACAAATTTGCTATATATTTTAAGATAACTTTGATTATGTTAACTCTGAGTATGTACATACATTACTATACGTAATGGTATCAAAAAGTCCGATTAGAACGCGACGCTCTAATTATTATTTTATAATTCATAACAAAAACATGTTTTAACATCGCTACTATTGGGTCTGTTTCTGCAGCAGTTTCAAATCAATTAGAGCCAATGAGATTGCCCGGTTTCGATTAGCAAACTGTTTTCCTAGAAGATGATTGTCTCTGACTAGTTTCAAACTGCTGCAGAAACAAACCTATTAACTACCAATAGCATTTTTAATATACTGCCACAGACAGTGACGAGCAATCCTTATCGACAGCTTAAAAAAAAAACGAGCGGCGACGAGTATTAAAGCATACTGCGCAAGCGTATAAATATTTAATACTTTTTAAATATGAAATACAGAATACAATCATACAATACAATCAATACAATCCCTCGCACGCAAAAAATCCGGCAACGCTTACCCCATCCACATGAATGGTCAAGCCCTGCAAAACAACGAAACATTCGATCTCGTTGGCGTCGCTTTCGCACATGATCTCAGCTGGCACAAACACATTACTTCAGTAGCCACATCGGCAGCTAAAAAGCTTGGTTTTCTCTTTCGAGACAGAAAATACTTCTCCCCTTCCAACTTATACACTCTCTATGTTTCCCAAATAAGACTTAACTTAGAGTACTGCTCCCACATCTGGGGAGCGGCATCACCTTCGACACTTAAGATCCTTGATTCTATCCCAAAGAGAGCCATTCGACTTATCAATGACCCAGCCCTCACGAGAAAACTGCCTTCTCTCGCTCATCGCCGCGCTGTAGGGGATTTATCCCTTTTCTACCGCTACTTCCACGGATTTTGCTCTGAAGAACTAGCCGGTATTATTCCCCCCCCCCCCTGAATGTCCCTAACAGAACAACCAGAGGCGCGTCACGTATGCATCCCTTTACTGTCCAGCTACAAAAGTCTAGAACAGACCACTTCTCTCGCTCATTCATACCTAGGGTCTCCGAATTATGGAACAAATTGCCTGCAGATGTTTTCCCTTCCCGTCCCAACCTCCAATCCTTCAAATCCCGTGTCAATAGACTACATTTCCCTTCTCTTCAGACACCCACGGTATGTTAGTACTTAGGCTTGAAGTCTACGTGGGATGTCCTAGATAAAATAAAAATAAATTGCATACCCACTTCGACCCTGACTTATACATTGCTCTTGATCGACCGACCTATGCTTGTTAATATTTATTATAGAATATAAATTACAGTCTTGCTTCAATTGAATTACTTGAATAATTGTAAAAAAAAATATTTTCTTTATTGTAATTATTAAAATACACCCCTTGTGGACGCCCATGACCAGAGGTTTCTCTTTTGTAGGACGCTGTGTGTCCTACAAATTGCAATATATGGAATAAGAAAGATTAAACCGTTACTATATTATCCCGATCATAGCCCCAGGCGACGAAGCCGATATTTATTACATGCTTGTCTCCTTTGTTTCACGAAGAAGAATTTAAATTATGCAACATAATTGGCAGATATATTTTTAACCTTAGGTTTAAAGCACTAAAGTGACTTAAAGTGCAGAATACTTTTAAATATGACTTCTATATCAATGTTCACCAAATAGTAAATTCATTACGCGTAATGCTAGGAACAGTGATATGCTTCGGCACTCATTACCGTATTTTCACTATAACTCTCTTGATAACGAATGGAAAAATGGTTTGTTCTTCTGGACTAGCTGCTTTGCCATAGTCACAACAATTTCGCTGCTTATCTTATTTCCCTTTTAAAGATTTCATACCTGTTTTTTGGTATATCACGCTTTTTTCATTCGAGATTATAACATATCGTGAGCGTTGGCGTCAGCGACTTACCGTAAGATATTTCAAATAAAATGTAGACCAAATATGAGGTGTTTTCATACTTTTAACACTTTCTCTATAATTCTATAACCACAAAATAGGCTAAAAAATTTAATACAATATTGATTTATTTTTGTAAACAATAATGTGCTGATTTATTATTAAAATTAAATGTAATTATGACAAAAATTGTTTCCGTGACACAACAACGTAAATTCGTTTCCTACACTATAAGAAATATGTCAGAATGCCAAACAATTAGACAAGTTCTACAAAATAAGAGCCTCACCCTCCGTGGGTTCCATACCTACACTAAATAATTTAATAATATCGGTAAATTATTTAATCTTGCAATAGAACCACTAAAAAGATACCTGTGGGCAAATAAAGCATTCGGTAGGCAAATACCAACCTTATTCAGATGTTATCTTATTCCACCCACCCGTGTGACTTTTTTCAAAGATTTCTTTCTGCACGGATTAAGAAAATATTAATATTGTCAACAAAATCTCAATTAAATTATTGCAAGAAGTTAAATAAAGGGTTTAAAAAATATGTTAGTAAGACTGGTAGAAAATAAGGAAAGTTTAGCAAGAAAGTGACTATCTTTTTTCTTAGTGATCTTTACATTACACCGCCAAGCGGTCTATATACTCCTTGCTTGGTGAAAAAAATGTCCGTTGGTTGTCGCAGACTTGGACATTTTCACATTTGAAATTTTTTTTTTCTCGAAACGATTAGTGCGGGAGCGACTAAATTTTCTGGGTTAATAGAGGGATAGTGCGTCTAGTTTCGATAAAAAATTCAGTTATACAGGGTGTTTCGTTTCGGAGTTATTAAACGTCAAAGTCGAAATTTCCGCGAATTCGTATGGGATCGATTATAGGTAGCAAAACTTAAATCGATTTAAATTTTCGGAGTTTGTAGAGGACCGGGGGCTTAAGAACCCTATTCAAACTGGTGGTATTCGGAAAAAATGGGATGTCACACTTGAATTTTTTAGATCGAAAAAGTCACTTGCAAACCCATATTGAGTTCTACATTGCTCGAAAACGAAACGTCGGACAGAAAAACGGTATGACACGTCAAACTTTAGAATCTCAAATACTTTCTTCTTGCAATACATTTACCTATACCTAAAACGAGTGGAAATTGGAAAAATTTGGGAAAAACTGAAAATTACGATTTTTGATGAATATTTTTGACGGAATTTTTTTTCATGGTCAAAATGGATCCAAATCAAAATCCCATATACCTGATCGTAAGAGGTCACCGAAATACGTAATTGCCATATTTTTAGGTTTCTTCGTTTTTTATAGGAAGGGAGCAATCGACGATTAAATTTTGATTTTTAACCCATTTTTTGATGATTGACATTCGAATCACTCAATATCTTTTCCTATCCTATTTTTTCTGTGTAGGTGTTTGTATGTGTATAGTGACACGGTTACGAAGAGCGGTCTATTCTACAACCGAAGGAGTGTGATATCTTCCTTAATACAAGGCCTAGAAACAAGGAATTTTCAGGGCATGAGAATGATGATATTACCGACCTTATAGTGCCCCCTCGGGGGGGGGGGGGGGATTAGGCGGTCTACCCAAAGTAGTTTTTGTACCACTGGTGGATAGCCATAAGGGACCACGGAACTATGGCACTACCACAGTAAATAAGTCGCTTAAGATATTTTCATTTTTTAAATTAATTTGTTTTTACTATATTAGCACAGACAGAGGTTCGTATACGTTTGATCGCAGTTTGAAAGTCGTCCGAAAATTAGGATATAGTGGTATAGTGACCTGAGTTAAAGACAAAATAAATAATTAATGTAATAAAATAATTTCGTTTGTGTTGTGCCGAATAAAAATATTGGCAAGTATTTTGTTAAAAGGGTGAATGCGCTGGAAAAATCTATACATAGTTTTAAAATGATTTTTCTTAAGATTCTCTAAACTGCATAAAATTACAAATAAGAATATATTTTATGAAAATCTGATTCTTATTTACACGCTAAAAGAAAAAAAATTCTGCTATTTCTACTTATATATTATTCTAGAAGTGGCGTATTTAAGGGAAGCAATCCTGATGTGTAGATGTTAGTAAAGCATTAGAAATTAGTCATTTTTACCGCTTTCAAAAGAAGAGATTCTCAAGCGACCAATATTTTCTATTTTTTTATGTATGTTCGCGCATAATTCTTGAACGGATTAAGCAATTTCCATAATTTTTTGTAGAATATTTCTCCTGGATGGTTCCGCTGTACCAGTTTTTTAGTGTTCCGTGAAACGGAACACTTATGGAGTCACTTCGGTGTCCGTCCGTCTGTCACAGGCGATTTTCTCTCAAACCATTCGACGTAAAAAAAAAATGAAATTTAGCACATAGATAGAGTGACCCAGTTACAAACTTGAGTATAAAAAGTTTTGATTCTGCGAGTTAATTTAGGGGAAACGGAAAAAAATTGCATCCTGTAGGCTGTCAAATGAAAGCTTATTGAAGCATGAATTCAACAATATATATTATATATTTTTTATGCATTTTTTTTTAAAACATTTTTCGGGAAAAACGCTTAAAAATTGTTGTCCCCACCCTTATCACCAAAAGGATCGCTCAGAAAAATATGAAAAAAAAATCATTAACATTAAAAATTAGCTGTAGATTAAACCAAAATTATCAGGATTGAAAAATTCTAGCGCGATCAATTGTTATAAATAATTCGATTGTTTATTCCCTTGTAACTGCTGAACCATTGGTTTAAGAGAAAAAGTTTTTCGACAAAAAATATTTCTCGCGATGTAAGAATCAACTTTTGACCTTGCACGATTTTCAATGCTCCGCGCATACGCGATGTGATACGCGGTGTGGTTTGCTCAGGTGGGGGCTGGTGGCACGGAACACTAATTGTGCAAGTATAGCTTCGACTTGACCGATTTTTTATTTTCTAGCAAAAATGAGACAAAGCTGTAAACAATTATATATAATTAAAAAAAAATCATGAAAATAGACAATTTTTTCGTTTACTGTGGTCTTATTTGTATCTTAGTTATACAAAATAATATAGGGAGGTTTAAGAAGGAACAAGGGCAGGGATTTTTTTCCAAAATATTAACTATAAGATATTGAGTGATTGAGGTCAGATAATTTAATTTTGTCTAACAGATGTTAAAGAATATTACAGGGGTGTGGTGAGAGGCAAACAAGTGAATTAAAAAATGCTGTATAGTACATTATTTTTTAGATAATTTAACTTAAAGATTTTATTAATTATTTAATTAATTTTAAAATATAAATTTTGATGGATAAGAAAAATCGCTATCGCCATTCTTTTTTCTTGAATGTCCATTTTTTTTTTATGAAGAGCATTAAAGAAAATGGGTGTTGCAAATATTGATAGTAACGCTGTTGTGACTAATTCTTTGAGATAAAAAGTAATAGAATGCATTTTTTTTTTATCGAGGAGAATGGCGTAGTACGAAGATTTACAAGCGCGATAGCAGCATTTATTTATTGTTAATGGATTTACATAAAACATAATTTTAAATTTTCGCAGATATACGGATAATTAAATAAAAAAATGATTACCAAATATTTCTGCTATTAAAGAGTTTCTTTAGTTCTATTAAGGGTTCAAATAGCAATATTTCCCCATAAAGAATCTTTTGAGATTGAAAATCTCTATTGGAGATTGTAATTATTTAAAAAAAACAACGCTATGGAATTAACTTGCTTATTTTTATTACGTAGCTTATTGGCGAGATATTGGCTTTTATGTATAAGTAGAATAGGTCTTATTGATATTAAGTATACTATTTCAAAACCCACGCTTACTGGTGTTGTAGTTTAACAAAAAATAGTTTTAATTAATTAAATTGTTTTTATTGAGTATATTTTCGCTTGTATAAGCCACTTATGCGCCCCTTTTTTTTGCTTTTCTGCGCAGAAGATCAAAATGTGTACCACGCGCATACCGAGCAAGCTAGACATGCGCACGGACTTTCAGGGGATGTACTTTGGTGTCTACATTCGAATCCACCTTTTAAGAATATCTCTCCAATAGTAAAGCTACACTCAAAAGACTTTCTCTTTGGGTGGGGTATTTCTACCGCCTTCTTCTACATATGGGAGGAGCTTGCTTCAAACCATATTTAACCGCGTACTGTTTTCCTTCAGTAGTACAACAGTCGCCTTTTAACCACACTTTCCTTTGAGTATCACGCTATAGTACGATGAAATTATCAATTAATGACGCTTTGCGCCACAAAGTGTCAAAAATGACTTTTATAGAGTTCAGTGCGTTTTGCGACACGTTTCATTCAGATGCAGAAGCGCTATTATTGGATTTGTGGATTTGTGATATTCCCACAACGCCAAATTCGCCCAGAGGACGTCCAGAACCCATCCCCTGCCCAACACCACCACCAATGTCCGACAACGCCACCGACACAGCAACCCTGCTTCCGACAGTCAAAGGGTCTCACATCAAAAAGTGCCCCAGCAGTGACAGTGTTCCTAATTTCAATTACAATTCTCAACCGTGTGCTATTCCGATGCACTCTTTGGAATGTTCACCAGTGCACCGGAAACAACCAAAAAGGTTATGTAAACGCATGTTTAATTATAAGTACAATTTTTAGTTTGTACTTCCTATTTATCAATATATATATTCTCACCAACATTTTTCTTTTATTGATTCTTTTTCTTCATAATTATACTAAATCATACTGCACAACGTGCTTTTTAAAAAGCGAATTTTTTTATTAGAAATACCTCACTTGCTCGCACACCATGGAAGAGTGTACCTCACACATTTTTATTGACATTCAAGGGTATAATTGTTCCTTTGGTTACATTCCTAAAGAAATGGCACTTTACGATGGATTTCGTCTTTCTAATTTTTTATTTAAACCTCCATTTAAACGAAACATTCTGTCTCCTGAAGATACTAAAATTATTACATGGTGTGAAAGATATCATGGCTTAGACTGGGAATCTGGATACATTGACTTAAACGAGATTGATACAATTCTTACAAATATATATTTTTTATATAATAAACCAAAAGTATATGTAAAAGGAGCTGAAAAGGCAAAATGTTTACAAAAAGTTTTAGACAGTGAAAGCATTATTAGCATTCCGACTTCTAATGCACCAAAATTAAGTAAATATAAGAAGGTTCCTGAGTGTTATTTTCATAAAACGGTAGAAGCTTGGCATTGTGCATTGGAGAATGTAAAACTATTATACAATTATAAGAATTGTTACTAATAAAATTGTACTTTTCATTTCCTTTTTATCACCAGAATAAAAATTATGTTAGTAAAAATAGCACAAAAAGTAGCATTTGTAACACTGTACATGCCACCAGCCATGGATGTAATTATGATGTATGATTGTATTACGCACACTTCACGTCATAAATAATTTTCTTTCATAGCTTGTGAAGCGTTTTTAAATTTCACTAACCCTTCTTCTACCCAATTACTCCCCAAAACTTCTTCCTCGGCACCGGAGTCATCTTTATCCTCATCATCGACATCATAATTGTTAGACAATTTGTAGTTTTTTGAAAATAATTTTTTTCTTCCTTTTTTATTTGTAAGTTTAAATATCGTAACCAAATATATTTAAACTATTGTTAAACTATGTAACTGACAGTCCTTAGAATTATTTTGTCTTGTGAAGGTCTTTTCTTGTTTAATATTTTTTTTAAACTATATTGGATTTTTAATCATGGCCCTTAATCAATATATCCTTTTATATTACATTGCTAATAATATATTGTATGTGCATAATCCCAATAGAGTAACACATGCTATGGCGTGTTTTGGAAATAAAACAGATACTGCTTTAAGTAAGCATTGCCACTATATGAAATACAAACTAATTAATAATAATTTTACTTCAGCTTTTTCTCACTTAATGCAAAACGATCAAAACAATAGTAAATATTTTAAAATATTATATTATTATCCCAATAATACTATTTTGGACACTAATTGGATTCAGAATTTGCAGACGGAAGAATGCTCAAATAATACAGAATATGAAAGTATTAAGAAATCTTTAAAAAACGAATCTTGTAAAATAATCGGAATTTTAAACTTATCATTATCAATATTTATACTTTGTGTTTTGTCGATTATGTCTATAATGTTTTATAAATTTAATTATTAAGTTTACTCCTCCTATAATTTAAATACTGCAAAAAAAAATATTAACCTTGCGTTTTCATTATGGAAGGGGTATTAATATAAGAATAAATGTGACATAAAAAGATAGCACTCTACTTGGGTCTCTCAAAATGACCTATTATTCAAAAAATCAGTATTTTCCTAACGACCTAAAATCAAATTATCATAGTAGTGACATAAAAAAAGTAAATGAAGAAAAACTTTTAAACAACAAAGTGTTTTGCTTGAATAATTCCTTATCAAAATTAATACATGTTGGAATAAGTTTGGAAGATTTCTCGGCTAAAATCAAAATTAGAAGCCAAAATGGATTCAGTATTACTTTAAGTGAAGAAGAGTGGAAAAGTCTTTTGAAATATCAGGGAGTAGTGGAAAATTATTTCTATTCATCTAACAACGAACCCTTTCCAATCAAGATTAATGATCTTACTTTGTCATTTGAAAACATTAATCAAAATCCTATTCTAAAACTTCATAGATGTGATGGTGATTATTTGTATTTCGCTAGAGACACTACTGATAAATTGTGGGAAATACAAGAATTAATTAATTATAGAATTCAAATTATAAAAAAGCAGGAATTTGAAAAATATTTTAATGTGTTCCAAACTACACTCGTCAATAATTCAGTGGACTTGTTAACAAGTGTTTATAATGTTTTAAATCCCAGTCAAAATGCTAACAGTGAAAATGTTAGTACCATGTTGGAGATGTTATTGATGTATCCGAACGTGTTGGAAAATAAATTGAGAAGAATTGCTCCGAAAAGAAAATATGAAGAAATCAGTGAATATTAATGAAGACAAAAACAAATTTCACTTATTAGTTGTTTGGAATTATGCCTCAAGACAAGCACGCAAAAGTGATTATTATCAGTACTATCTGGATCGACTTCGTTTTGAAAAAAGAATACGAAATTGTGAAAAAATGTTTTCTAAAATATTAGATGTAAATCATAGAAATGTAATTTATAATGAAAGATTTAATAAAGAAATTTAGTTTAAAATAATGGTGTTTTAATTAAAAAACTGTGTTTCTCGCTAATATTTATATATTAAAAATTATATTACAATAAAGATATATAGAAATCATATTACAATACATCCTTTTTTAATATCCATGAATTATGTGATTTATCCAATCCTAACCATTTAACATATACCTTATTTCCTTTTTTTCTTAGTATTTTTTCAACCAAATATACATCAGGATGTTTTACCTTCTGTAACTCTTCTTCATAAAATCCACCTTCAATATTTTCGTTTTTAATATCTTTTAAGAGATAAGTGGTTGGATTTGTTAATTGCACTTCCCTAATTTGAAAAATTTCAGTAGACCAGTTTGGTGTATATCCTTTATAGAATGCTTCCCTATGTTTAGAAATTCGAACAAAATCATTTAATATAAATTTATTTTGTTTGGGATCAATCGTTTTCTTATGTGTAAATGATTTTTTCATAATTACATTTGCGTTCTTCTCATTAACATTAGCAGGTTTGAACCCTGTTGTTTGATGTTTTTTATTATACTTTTTTAAAATTTCTGGTAAAATATTCAACCACTTGTAATTACCTTGATTGCTAAAATGCTTCCACATCATACCTTTCAAGGTACGATTTACTCTTTCAACAATACTTGCTTTTAAATTTGAAAAAGTACTGTAATGATTTATATTGTAATTTTTCATAAGTTTTTGAAAATGTTGATTATAAAATTCTTTACCCAAATCCGTTTGCAAGTTTTTTGGTCTTGTAGCACTTTTTAAAATTTTGTCCATAGCTTCCACAACATCCTTTCCTTGTTTAGTCTTAATAGGTTCAGCCCAAGCATATTTGGAAAATGCGTTGATCACCACTAAAATATATCGATATCCTCTATTAAATTTTGCGTATGGTAGCATTTCAACCAGATCTGCTTGCCATAAATCGTTTAACTCTTTAACTATAACCCGTCTTCTTTTGTAAGTTCTTCTAGCGGGTTTATGAAGTTCATTCACTACAGTTTCTTTAATATTTTCACTCATTTTAGTTTTTTTATATTTTGTTTATGTTTTAGTTGTGACTGTCTGAAATATGTTGCTGGCTTTGTGTCAATTTTGACTCTATGTCTGAAATCTTAACTTCAGCTGCTATTATATTTTTTCGATTAAAAAATGCAGTATGATGAGCCTCCTTAGCAAAAGTTTTAAAATCATTTAAATCTTCTACAATTTTTTCCAAAGAAAAGGCTTTTGTGTATTTTTTAAAATCCTCTAGATCTTCGATGCTTTTGTCAACATTTTGTTGTAGTTTAGCAAATCGTTTTTCAAAATCCTCCACTGTTGTTTTCAAACCCGCCTGTAATAATTGAAATACTTTTTCTATATTTTCAATTGCTTGAACATTCTTTTCTAGTTTTTCTCTAAATTCCTCATATTTTGTGTTATATATACTTCTGAAATGATCATTCTGAATTTTTTCAATTTTAAAATTTTCCTTTAGTTCATTAACTTCTCTTTTTAGAGGTTCTAATGTAACATTAATATTAAAACGTTTTGAAATGTGTCTACCAAATTTGTCGAGAGTCATTTTGAATGTGTAGCAAAATAATTACAACCTTTCCTTTTATACAATTATATTGGCCTCTTTTAATTCTTCAATAATAGAGTTAATTTCATTATTTTGCCCAGTGTGGCCAGCTGCTTTTGAAGCTAATAATAATTTTAACCTTTCAACTAATTCATTGGGATCATCGAAATAAACAAAATCTATTTTATTATTAGATAAATCCATGAAACCTGTCCCTCTTTTTGTTAAATTTTTAAAATATTGTTGTATTTGTGATGTTTGAGCAATGGAAGAAGCTCTAGTTCTAGCCCTTGTAACAGGCGCTAGAGGTTTGGAGAATGAACGGGTTCTACCTCTAAGAGGATCCTTTAAAATATCCTTATCTACAAGGTATGGATGAATAAGAGTAACATATTTATCTGAAGCTGTTCCGTGAATTTGTTCGTTCTCTTTATAATTTTTTCGATAGGCATTAGTTCTTTTTAAAATATCCATGTAGTCGTCCACATCTTTGGCTTTGTATCCCAGAGGATGTTTTTTAAATAACAATTCAAATAACCCAGGCGTGCCTTCGTATGTAAGACCTTTTACTAATACATCTTTTCCTTGAAAATTTATTCTTGAATCGCCAATAGAAAAAGATTCATCTTTTATATTATGTCTAATTCCATATTTGTGATCGAATAAGCTCTTCGTATCTCTTATCATTTCATCTACATACTTTCTAGGCAGTGGATCAAATTGTTCCAAATATATTTTATATGTTTTTGTTGAAGGTAAATTCTGGATATATGATCTGCTTTCTTCAAGTTGTTGTCTAATTCCTTCGTCGGATTCGTTGCTAAGATTAACTGGTGTTCCTTCAAAAACCTCTTCCTCTTCTAAAAAAGAAAGTCCCATTGGTAATAAATGTTTATCATATGATGATACTCTTTTTTGTTTAGTTGGTGTAGAAGAAAAATAAGGTTGTGTTAAAAATGGCTGCTTTGTAGTTAAGAAACTTAAATTTTCCAACGATTCTTCTTTGATTTTTTCCTTCTTTAACTTATCTGTCAATAATTCCTTCAAAGGTTTTATAATGGGTTCTAATTCTCTTTCCTTTTGAACCTGAGATTGTAGTATATCAGCTTTTAATGACTGAAATTTTCGTTTAACTACCTTTCTAATTTTAACTAATTCTTTTGCCGCTTTTTCATCCATCTTGTTCATCTGAGTTTTTGTCATATACTATACAAACTTGATATTGGCAAGCTATTTATAAATGAATAAAGGAATCAAATCCTTTACGATATCTTCCAGAATTTATATTTGAGTCTTTATCCACAACCAAGAATCCATATTTGTCTCTCCAACACAATAAACATAACTCTCTAAATTGTTTAAATGACATATCAATATTAACATGATCATCATAAATATGTTTCAGATTAGTTGAATCTTGTTTAAATATTATTAATAAATTTGCATTATCACGAATTAATTGTTTAGGTATAGATGAATACGTTTGACATAAATAAAAACAATCTGTATTTTTATGTCTTCCGAAACAAAACTAATCTTTAACTATATTTTGATTACAACAAACAATATCGTCAAATATTATAATAGAATTTGGATTGATATCTTTTGGTGAAATAATATTTTCTTCATCTTCGGATTCGTAAAAACCAATTTCTTTGAGAGGGGTGAAGAGTTTTCTCAGATATTCATACTTTGGTTGATACAAGGATTTTGAATAAATATATATATGTTCAAATCGCAAACCATTAGGGTCCTCTATAATACTAATAAGAACATTAGTTTTTCCACATCCAGATGGTCCAACCACTAATCCCCTTTTACTATTTCCATCAAATAATTGTCCATGTTTTCGAAAATTATTTTTTGCGACATCATGATCTCGAATATTGATTGTATAGGATTGTTTTTCGATCCGCATCTTAGACATTAACTAAATGATTTTAAACTTACAGGTTTTTATATATAAGCAACTTGGTGTCAGAAAATTTTTCATTTCATCCAAAGATTTATAACATGACTATATCTTATCCAAATCGCATTAAACGCAAAAGGACATTCAAAAAGAGAGGAAGTGGTGTCTTAAATACACTAATTAATAAAATTCCTTTCGAACTGCATCTTCCAGGTTATAACTTTTGTGGTCCGGGAACCAAATTAGAAAAGAGACTTGCACGAGGTGACAAAGGAATAAATCCCTTAGATGAGGCGTGTAAAGTGCATGATATTGCATATTCAGCTTCAAAAGATATAAAAGGTAGACATGTTGCTGATAGTTTATTAGCTCAGAAAGCTTTGGAACGGTTCAAAGCAAAAGACTCAAGTTTTGGTGAAAAAGCTGCTGCTTTAGGAATAAGTGGAGCAATGAAAGTTAAAACGAAATTAGGAATGGGGATGAAAAGAAGGAAAAGGAGAACAAGGGGTCGTAAAGGACGTGGAATTTCATTAAACAAAGCTATTTCACTAGCCAGAAAGGGAATTCAAGGAAAAAATATTAACAGTTTAAAAGCAGGTGCTAAAATAGCGTTAGCATCTATAAAAAAATATGGTAGGGTATCTACTCCAAAAAGGAGAATCCTACCAATTCCAAAATCTGGTGGATTCTTACCACTTATACCATTATTCGCAGGATTATCTGCTTTAGGCGCTCTAGGTGGAGGTGCAGCTGGAATTGCTAAAGCTGTTAATGATGCGAAAGCTGCAAAACAAAAATTAGAAGAAGAGAAAAGACATAATCAAACTATGGAATCTATTGCGGTAGGAAAAAAGGGAAGTGGACTTTATTTAAGACCATACAAATCAGGTTGTGGCTTACATCTTAAACCATACTCAATAAACTGTTAAACAAAATACCTCGAAAACCGCTCACAAACATTGATATAGTTAAATATGTTAAACAACTAAAAATACCATACTTTCGAGGTATTTTTATGAGAAATAAACTACCAAAAAAAATTAAAAAAACAGAGTGTGGAATAATTAATTTAGACGAATCTAGGGGGGAAGGAAGTCACTGGACAGCTTATGTTAAAAAAGGAACAAATATAATATATTTTGATAGTTATGGAAATTTACGTCCTCCGCTTGAATTAATTAAATACTTTTATAGTGATAGTAAAAACAACATAATACAATATAATCATGATCAGTATCAAAGGTATAATGCAACCAATTGTGGACAACTATGTTTAAAATTTCTTTATAAAAACATGTAACGAATATTTTCAAATTTATTCCTTAATAGAAGTCTAAAGAAACATGTCATATAGTTTTGTAATTAGTGGTAATTCTTCTACACTAACAGTAGAGTTTAACCCGCCAATATATTTAGACGAAAATTTTGAATATGTTATCGGTCTTATTAATTTTGAAACTTTCAATGCTATTCCGAATATTGATGCAACAAATAATTTGTTTATTTATAATCAGACGAATGAATTTAGAATACCATTTGGAAGCTATGAAATAGATGACTTAAATACATTGTTACAAAAACATCTTGATAAAGAAGGCTTAAGTTTTCATCTTTTCCCCAATAATAATACTTTACGAACTCACATTAAAACAACTTTTCCAATAACTTTTCGAGAAGGCACGATAGGAAATATACTTGGATTTGATAATAAAGAATTGAATGCAAATCAAGAATATATATCAGATCGACCCGCTGAAATTATTCGGGTAAACTCCCTAAATATAGATTGTAGTGTTGCAGAAGGATCTTATTTAAATGGAAAACCAGTTCATATAATTCACCAGTTTTTCCCCAGTGTAGGTCCTGGTTATAAAATAATAGAGTCACCTCAACACATTATTTATTTACCTGTAACAGTTAAAATTATAGACAAAATTACACTTAAAATACTCGACCAAGAAGGTGACATCGTCAATTTCAGAGGAGAAACCGTGACGGTAAGACTACATCTTAAGAAAATAGAAGAATAATGGTTTTTTTATATAACAAAAAGACAAATTTCGCTCATCAACAAAAGTTTAATATAAGTAAAGTCAAGCAAAATTCAATCAGTAAGAGGGTAAACTCTAAGGCGTTAACATCTTCTAACCGCAAATTTCTCGTATCTATAGGTTTCAAGCTTAAAACAAAACAATAAAATGGAACACTTAAATGTGAAAGAAAACATTCTTGTAGATGAATCAATAATGAGTTGGGAATTACTTTCTTTCGATCCATTTAATCCAAATAAACTAGGACCAAATGATGAAATAAGAATTTCTTTGCAACAAACAGGAAAATATCCTTTACCCTGTAAAAGTGAATTATACTTAGAACTAAAAGTCTTAAATGAAAATAATGAACCATTAAAAAATACCTTATTAATTAATAATGCACCAGCATTTTTATTCAAGGAACTGAGATATGTTTTAAATGGAGTTACTATTGATTCTGTACGGGATATTGGAATAACTTCGACATTAAAAGGTTATGCATCATTTAATGAAAATGAAAGTGTAAAACTTCAAAATGGTGGTTGGTATCCGAAATCTAAAAAAGGGGACAAGATTATGACTGATGAACAAGGAAATGTTTCTCTGTGTATTCCTCTAAAAATGTATTCTGGATTTTTTGAAGATTATAATAAAATTATTTTAAATTCACAACAAGAATTAATTTTGATAAGGAGTAATAATGATTCGAACGCGTTAATATCAACGAGCGATAATGAAAAACCAAAAATCACATTAACAAAACTTTGTTGGCGAGTTCCCCATCTTACTGTAGGCATTCCACAAGAATTAGCACTTACCAAAATTGTTGACAGGAACAGTGATATTATTATTACTTTCCGTAGTTGGGAATTAGTTGAATATCCTGAATTATTAGAAACCACGAGGCACAACTGGCCTGTTAAAACTTCTACAAAAGTTGAGACGCCACGCCATGTTTTAATCGCTTTTCAAAAAGATAAACGTAACAACCTTAAAATGGATATGAGTAAATTTGATCATTGTGAACTAAGAAATATAAATGTTTATTTAAATTCTGAAAGATATCCTTACAACGATCTTCAGTTAGATTTTACAAATAATAAATTTGCAACATTATATGAAATGTTTTCCGAATTTCGTCAAATGTATTATAACCAACCGGTAGAACCAATCTTCAGTCCAAAAGATTTTAAAGACAACGCACCTATAGTTTATATTAACTGTTCCCATCAAAGAGACTTACTTCAGACCGGTCCAGTAACAATGAGAATTGAGTTTGAGACAAAAGAAACAGTTCCAGCAAAAACATCAGCATATTGTCTAATAATTCACGATAAAGTATTTACTTATAATCCACTAACTAAAATAGTAAAACAACTATAATAATTATCCCCACTCCAGTTTATAGACTAAATTTATTTCAATCACATCATTCTATAGTTCTAGTAATAATTATGTATTCAAAGGTGATACACCAATGACTTCATCTCAAATGATACATATTGAAATTTTTATTAAAAAAATAAAAATTCTAAAAAAACAAATAAGAGAATACTCTCTAAAAAAATATATCTGCCAGCAATTTTCGTTGCTAAAAATATGCGACTAGTTTTGGATATACAAGGATTTAAGGATGAGTGAAACAACTTTATTCCCAAAGAACTGGCTACGTATGATGGAAGCAGAATTAGTCATTATGTCTTTAAACAACCCTATCCATTAAGTTTTCTTTCCCCTGATTTACACAAGCAAGCTACATGGTTAATGAAGAATCATCACTGCATCAATTGGAATGTTGGATATACCCCATTCCACTATTTTTCCAATATTGTTCAAAAAATGACCGAAGAGGCCAAATTTGTTTATGTTAAAGGAAGTGAAAAGGCTAACTATATTAGAAAATATTGTAAGAAACCTATAATTGAAGTAGATGAACAACCAATTCTACATCCATCAACACCTAAATGCTTTTTCCATATTAAGTCGCCGTCTATGTGTGCACTTTCAAATGTACTGTATATGTATGATAATTTTTTTATGAATGAATAAAAAGACTGATTAAATATATTACTGTTTCATTTCTCCATATGGTAATTCTAATACATACAAGTGATTACAAGTATAATAACCTCTTAAACAACCCCATTTTCATTTAAAAGGGACTAACATTAAATACATTATTTCCACAAATCAATAAAAATATTATTGTTCATATTTATTTTTTAATACAGAAATGTTGTCATATAATTCTAACCGATAAAATTTAATCACTAACTTTACAAAATCCTTTGTCTTTAAAAAGTCTAAACAAGCTTGCGCTGCTTCTTGACATATTGATACATGTTCCATATATTTTATGTATAATATTACATCTTGCGCTTCCGTATCCTCTTCAGCTCCAAGTGCATAATATTTCGAACATGCTTCTGACATAATAAGATCTTCATACATTTCACTGACTAAAGTCTCCATATTTACACTTCACCAAAAATCACAAAATCACTAAGACCAAAGTTCGTCACATTCTTTCTCAGCTTCCTTTATTAAATTGAACACCTCCGATTCACTATCTGAGATATATTTTTTGAAAGTAAGCACCTTCCTAGAAAATCCATTATTTGAAAAATTTCTTATTAACTGTAGAAGATCTTCATTTTCATAAAAATCACGACAAATATCTATACCCTTTTCAAAATATTCCACCGTATCAGTGTAAAAACGAGTCCATTCTGGTTTACTTTCTAAAGCAAATCTTTGATACCAAATACTTTTATTAATAAACTCTTTTTCTATTCGTTGAACTTCTTGCAACACTTCTTCATTCACAGACATTTTAACCTTACTGAAAACTAAAACTAAATTAAAGTATCACCTATATGCACAACTTATACATCTCCTGTCCCTCTACTTTGATGGTTAGAGTGGGATTTAACCTTGTTTTTTTTAATTGTGTATGTGACCAATCAATGTCTTGCGGAGGTAAAATTTTACATGGAGTAAAATTATGAGGTAAACTAATTATAGGGAGTTAAACTAATTATGATATGCTAATTGGGTCTCTCAGTTCAGAGGCGGAGGTAAAAAAAAAATATTATTTTAATATATGGACTAAAACTAATTAATTATAATATATGGAGTAAAACTCATTAATTTTAATATTTAAATTTATGTAAATTAGGAGGAGTAGAGTAATTTCCCTACTATTATTCTACTAATATAATAAATATAATCTAATAAATATGATTTTACAGGTGCCAAAGTTGGCAAAATGCACTAGGATTTATGGGGTCCCATAGATATTCTGATATTACTCCCGAACAATGTCCCAGCCGTATTCGGATTTGTGTTTAACATATCGACGAAGATAGCTTTGCAAATTCTTCTAGGAGTCGTATCCATAGTTATGCGATTCCATCTCTAAGTGATATGAAAACAAATTAAATAAGGGTTATATTAAATTAAATATATTTAAAAATTTGTAATGTAAACATACCTAATTCTGGTCAAAAATCTAAATATGTATGGTTTAGGTATTTTTTCATAATACGTATTCATATGATTTTAGAATAAAATAAATACTGAAACGCCTATATTAGCAACTGTAATTTACAAGACCTAAGAAACTTAATTTCGCGTCTCATCCTGATAAACACTTGGTTCCAAAATTTACTTGCCCCATTCCGAAGGCATATTTATTTTTTAGTTATCTGTACATTACTTGTATAACGGCTTGCCTTCTTTTCACTTGTGTTATTATACCAAAAAGGTACTCTTACTTTTTTTAATATGTAATTTTTTTGTTTACTGTACATTATTGTCGTTAAAATAGTAATATAAAAACTTGTTTTTAAAACAAACATTGCAATTTTGCATTTTAATTTTGCCCCTCCTCCTCTCCTGGATTTTTTGCCGATTTTGTTTTGTATTTATCTGTATAGTTACCAATTTCCAAAAGTGTTTTATTTTTTACGACCCACTCTGAGCGTAATTACCTTAATAAGGTAATATCTTTTTGTATTTTTTTAAATGGTTGTAAACGTACCTACCATTTTTAAATTGATAATTAATTTATATTTCACTAATTATATGCATACCTGTTTTTTTATTAAATTAAATAATTTACTTAAAACTACACATAGAAAAATTTGTTTACACAAATTAAAAATCTCATGCTGCACTTTTGGAAAACCCCAGATATACAAATATTCCACATGCGAAAACAAACTCCTTTAATAAGTCCGCCGTAATAACGGGGTTTACGACCGACGCAGGTGGGCAGCGGCACGCTTGTGATCTCGATACATCAAAGTTCCGACGGAGAGTGAAGTAACTATTATAATATATTCTGTAAACTTTGGTACTGGTGTCCTTCGATGTTGTTTCTTTATTCACCAACATCCCTTATACACTTACAGTTGATATTATTGAAACTTATTGGCATAAAATTGAACAACACACAACAATAAAAAGGGTAAATTGTCTTGGGCTTCTTTCTCTGATTTGTAATAACTGTTACTTTTCTTTTAAGAATAAATTTTATGAACAAGTTTTTGGCACACCAATGGTGTCACCGATTAGCCCAATTCTGGTACAAATTGTAATGGATTTTTATTGGAAAAAATGATTGACAAACTTCCTTTTCAATTACCATTTTTATTTAAATTCGTAGATGATATAATTACTTCTGTACCAGCTGACCAAATCAACACATCATTAGACATATTTAATTCTCTTAACCAAAACATTCAATTTACAATGGAAAAAGAAAACAATAATAATGTTCCTTTTTTAGACACAATGCTAATTCGATCGAATGATAAAATCATTTTGGATTGGTATCAAAAACCCACTGCGTTGCACACAAGCGAATTTTAAGAAATTCTTAGCCAAAATGGTAAAACCCAATTAGGGTATTCTTGGAAATACACTTTGCAAAAGGGCTTGTTCAGGTCTGTAATATACTACCCAATTAACAGGTTCATTGGGCTTGCTTAAGGAAATATATTAGTCTGTAGTTGACCTTGCTACGAAGTGGTATTAAGTCTGACGGAAGTGCTTTAAAAAATAATGTTTTTGTACCCGAAATTTCGTTTTACTGTCTGCATATTTTGGAAAAGAAATTATGGAGCCTATTCCTGGAGGCAAGTAGAAACTTTTAAAAGTAATAGAATAGAAACTTTAAACACTGTTTTTACTGAGATTTATTTATCCTGCGTCCCTAAAATCGTATAGAAATAGCATAGCATGGTATTTGTCAAGGCAAAAAGTAATTTGTTTAAAATAGTTTAACGAAGAATTTGTGTTTAAAAAATGCTCCAAAATGTATATTTCCAGATAATCTGAAAATTTCCTGCGATATTTTGCGATGTCGTATTTTAATCTTTTGATGCTTATCAAATATTTGATATACTTAATAGTAATAAAACATGGCGTTTATTATATTTTAGGGTCTCGGGCGCAGTATATTGATTTGCCAAGAAATGAGCTAGTAGAATTCCTAAAAGAGTGCAAATTGAAGACTTTCAAAGGAAAATGTGACTATTTTAAAATAAATGTAGTTTTCTACTATGTGATAACGACAGGAGAGACGGATATAATTTTAATAAAACTTACAGTTTCACGCATTGTTTTTAATTTTTAACCTTTTCTAGCAACAATTTTATCGTTTAAACCAAAAACTTACTTTTGACTAGGATTTTGGAAAAATTCGCCAATGTGCGTCGGGAAGATTTCTGAATTATTTTTCAAACCAACCCAACCCAACCCAATCAAAAGTACAATACAATAATAGCAGTGAAAAACAGAGTAGTTCATATCTCGGATGAAACATTCTTGCATAAAAATCTTAATAAATTGTTCCAACTGTTTTTAAATAATGGTTATCCTAAAACTACTTTAAAAAATTGATTTGTAACTCAAACTTTTATGATGGTCCCATCGAAGAGAATGTACCTGCTCAAGTCAAATATAAAAAACTTAGCTATGTTCATGGACTCACGGATAATGTCATCAAACATCTTAAGCCTTTTAACAGCATAAAAATTGCAAAATACAATTCAATTACAATTAAAAGTATTTTTTCCAAAATAAAAGACAAAACGCCAGAACTTGACAACACAAACGTTATTTACAAAATACCCTGTCAGGACTGTGACGCCTGCTACATAGGTCAAACAACTCAAACTTTAAAACAGCGAATAGTACAACATAAAAGTGAGAATGAAACAAAACTTTGTATTAAGTGCAAAATTTAATTAATTAGCAGAGCGCTTTCGACCCTACAGGTCATCACCAGTGCTTACTGAAAGGAAGGAATAAACTGGTTTAGATACAGATTAAGAATTCAATTCAGAGATGAGTTTTATTTTGAAATTTAAAAAGTGAGAATTTTTTTTTAATTTTAATTTACTTAAATTTATTTTTATTTTTATAGGTTAAATTAGTTTATTACTCACTTATCAGGATGGCAGTCAGAAATTCATTTGAACGAACAACAGTTAAACATATCAAAATATTTTTACATTAAAAACTTTTCTAATTTTTTTTTCGATATTTTGAGAAATAACCCCACTTTTGAATTTTTTTTGGAAAAAAACAAAAAAAAATTTTCTGGTAAATTTTCATCTCGATCGAAGCAGAAATTGATGCCAAAGTCAAATTTGGAATAAATGTAATGTAAGTACATATGTAGTTAGGGATACTCATCATAGTATTTTTGACATTTATTTAACCTTTTTTTAATAAAGTGCGTCGCGAGCATTAGTGACTGGATGTGGCTTATGATCATACCACCTACCAGACCTCAATGCTAAGCTTCTTACAAAATTACTAGTATATGTAGTTGGCCACGATGTTTATTTATTATTTTATATTATTATTATTATTAATATTAGTAATTATTAAAGTTCATTTAGCATATGGCTTTACTTAATTAAAATTTGAAATCCACTAGTTTGATGACTTTTACTAAAAGAGATTGGTACTTAATTTTTATATTTAAAACTGCCAACATATGACATAACAGTTTGGAATATTGTTTTAAAAATTTATAGGTCAACTTCTTGGGAAAGACCTCAACCACTTCCTGCTGGCTGGGAAATGAGAAGAGATCCGAGAGGTCGCGTTTATTATGTCGACCACAATACAAGGACAACCACATGGCAACGGCCAAATTGGGAAAGGCTACAGCATTTCCAGCAATGGCAAGGACAAAGGCAAAATGTTGTTCAACAGGGTATGTACATAAATGCGGATTTAAAAAAATTACTTGTTCTCAAAAATACATATTAGTAAAAATTGGCGAAGTGGGAGTCATGCCTTGCTATATTAGAATTTCGTTCCGGTATGCTACTTGTGTCAAAAAGCAATTTTAATTTACACCATTAAAATACTGTCACAGCCTGGCAAAGTGCAGTAAATAACCTGGAACCCTATGATGTAATTTGCATTAAAAATTTTACCACTTTTCCTTTTCTGTACAGAACCCTCCAGGCTGTACCCTAGCAGATTAAAATTTTAAATTTTTTTCCTACAAAATTAATGGTACCCAAGCCTTACGATTGCTCACCGACAGTTGCCTTTAAACAGATAATAAAATGCTTACATGTTTTTAAGACACCCCATATAGATAAAACAGGGTTCCCACTTTTCTATAAAGTCAGGGAATGTCAGGGAATTCAAAAGTGGTCAGGGAAATCAGGGAATGTCAGGGGAAACTAGTTGAAAACCTGGAAAATTTGCCTTTAGTAGATTTAGCTCAAAATAATTTTTTCCTAATAAATTTCCTAACAAAACTAAAAATATCTTAACGATAAAAATAATTTCGTTTCCTAACAAAATTGAAAATAAGGTAATAAAGGTAGGTAATAAACTATCTATAAACTATAAAAATCAATTTACTTGCTGGGTAAATCGGTAAATTTTGTTTAAGAAGACCTGGAAAGTCGGGGAATTCGATTTAAGAATTTTAGTGGGAAGCCGTAAAAGCATATTTATATAGGATTCCTACGTAGTATTTTCTTTCTTCTTTTTTTTTGTGTAAAACATTTTTCACATAAAGGACCGAAAAGGTTATTATTTTATTATAACTCTGAGTCAGCAATAACTGTATATAATAAAATATTTGGGTTATTTAAACCTTTCTGATTTATCGTTTTTTTGTAGTCATGTTAAGTCATAAAAATATTAGCTAATATTAACCACACTATGTCAGTCGTCGAATAATGAGGTCTCAAGTTAAATATTCTTCACGTTTCACAACAACGGTTCGTTTTTACTGACATGTGCAATTAATATACTTCAGACGAGAAAAAGTAGGAAGTCGACAGATGATAGATAACGTTGTACCGAAACGTATACGTTTCTCTTTCTGTATATATATCGGATCGAGAGAGTGCAAGTTTTGAATGGTATATGGACCGTCATCATATTTAATCCGAGTAAATACATTTCAAGTTATAATCTTTTATTGTGTCTTAATACAGAATTAAGGAAGTCTATTTGCTTGACGAAAAAATTTTGACTGGCTAAAACACTGCTTATCTATATTTTTTTTATAAAAAAAAATGTTTTCAGTAAAGTTGCTACTTTACTGAATGCATTGCTTTTTCCCTTTAACGGTTTTTATATAATATGTGGTTTTAAAATATCAATCTTAAGGTACAAAACCAATCTAATATAGAAAAGACTGCATTTTAATCTACTTTCAGAGCGGACAAGGACCTTAACATAAATGCGCTCATTATATAAAAAAAAGATTTGTAAGTTTTTTTCTGCCGACAGAGATGTGCCAAGTAAGTACAGATTCGCATACAAGATTATCATATGGAATTTTTGCCTTAGTTTTTTCAAAGAATCTCCCTTTAAGCGATGACCCATGTTTTTTGAAACACCATGTATATTCCGCCTGCTTCGGTGTGGAACTTTACCAGATACACTGTGACACTCTTGAATTACTAAACGCAAGTACTGTAACGCAAGTCTAGTCATTGTTGGTGATTTTAATTTATCAGAAGCTGTATGGGGAAAGGATGATTTTGATCCTACTGTGCAGTATCCTGATGGTTTCAGTGCTGCCATTTTAGCTAGTTTTTATGCCTTTCTAATTTGTGTCAGTTTTAAGGATGCAAATTACATTGCAATCAACGACTGTTTAGCTAGTATTAATTGGAATTTTTTACTAAGTTTTAACGATATTGATGAACTTATTTCCTTATTTTATGATATATGGTCATGGTCGCTCTATTCCTATTTTTAGGTCGAAAAATGCCACTTGCAGACCCATCTTACTTAATAACTCGAAGTCGAAAAGTCGCATCGAAAAACGGTTTAACACGTCAAACTTTAGAATCTCAAATACTTTCTTTTTGCTAGATATTTACCTGTACCTAAAACGACTGAAAATTGGAAAAATTTGAGAAAAACTGGAAATTACGATTTAGACGGTTTTTAATTTTTTTTTCGGGGTCAAAATGGATCCAAATCGAAATCCCATGTACGTCATCGGAAAGAGCTCGTCGAAATACGTGATTTCTATATTTTTTAGTTCTTTCATTCTTTATTCTTTCATTTTTTACCATTTTTAGTGTTCCGTGACACGGAACACTTATGGAATCACTTCGGTGTCCGTCCGTCCGTCCGTCTGTCTGTCACAGGCGATTTTCTCTGAAACTTTTTAAGTGCGGTGGCCCAATTATAGACGAAGTATAAAAGTTAAATTTTGATTCTGGGGGTTAATTTCGGGGGGTAAATTGGGCAATGGAAAAAAAATTTCAAGGTAATCGTGTAGGGTATCAAATGAAAGCTTATTGAAGCACGAATTCAACGATATATATGATGTATTTTTTTATGCATTTTTTTAAAACCGTTTTCTGGGAAAACACTTAAAAATTGCTGCCCAACCCTTATCAACAGAAGGATAGCACAGAAAAATCTGAAAAAATCATCAACATTAAGAATTAGGTATAGATTGAACGAAAATTATTAGAATTGAAAAATTCTAGCGCGATCAATTGTTATAAACAATTTAATTGTTAATTTCCTTATAACTGCTGAACCAGTGGTTTTAGAGAAGAAGTTTTTTGACAAAAAATATTTCTCACGATGTAAGGAACAACTTTTGTCCTTACACGTTTTTCAGAATTTTTAATTTGGTCTATTCAGCTCCGCGCATACGCGATGTAATACGGGGTTGGTGCCGTCGGCGGCGGGAAACGCGGCAGATGAGCGGAGATCGGGCGGCCGAGGTTTGCTCAGGTTAAGTATGGAGCTGAAGGCACGGAACACTAATTGTGCAAGTATGGCTTGCACTTGACCGATTTTTTTATGACATCTCTACATTCGATTCACTGTATCTTTTCCTATCTAGTTTCTTCCAACTTTTTCAACGCTATCCCTTAGGGAGATAATCGGGCTTTAAAATGAATCCCGAATGAGTCATCCAGGACCGGATTTAAGTGGTAAAAACTCATTTTTTCTATTTTTTCCCATTAAGGGCCGGTTGCTTAAAATAATTCTGATCTTAGGTTCAACGGAACGCCGATCGACGTGTGAAGTACGTTCATTCGTTATTACGTTGTTCAATGTAAACTGAACTTTAGTTCAGCTGAACTGCGACCAGTTTATGTTGGCACTACTAATATTTAGGTACTTTTGGTTTTTCAGACTTTTGACATATAACATAACCTTAGAGTTGTACTTATAATAAATAAACACGCATTGAAAAATACAACTTTTAAAATAAACTGTTCAAAATAAAACTAAAATATATCCATTTAATTTACGAATAACTGGTGATACAGTCATATACTGATATCAAACAAGTAGGTAGGTACAAATTGTTATTTTTGCTAGCTGCAATATGAGTATTACCTCTACATTTAGGTATATAGCTTACTTTAGTTGATAAAGTCGTCAAGCTTTTTGTATTCATTTGTAGATTTTTTTTGGTGGTGAAAAACTACTTCATATCTTCAGTATATTTAGAATTATTTAGTTTAGCTTATTGTTTCGTATATTATGTACCTGCAGTCAAGAATAGGATGACAAGGTGTCTCCAAGACAATAGAAGGCAGATGTCTAATAAGTAACATTATTATTACAGATTTGTCAAATATATCAACTGGGGAATTGTATTACATCTTGAAAATAAAACGTAAGTTGTTGCTCAAATGGTTGTATAAATTAGTAACCAGTACTTCATCTCCAAGATATAGCATTGGCGACGAGGAAAACGGTAAAATTGAAAGAGAAATGGCGACTTTTTCTACGGGGCATATTCGAGAGTTTGATCCTCATACTAGTGATTGGACTATTTTTGTTCGCCAGTTGGAAAATTATTTCATAGTAAATGAGTTTACCGACAAGAAGAGAAAGAGAGCAGCCTTATTAAATGCTTTAAGTGAGGAAGCTTATAAATTGGTATTTAATCTCTCTTTACCTTTGAAACCAGAAGATAAAGATTATGAAGATTTAGTCAAATTACTAAACGAACATTTTAAAACATCAGATCAATTTTTGCTCATCGTTACAAGTTTTACAATGCAGTCAAATCTCCTCATGAGAGTGTTCAAAACTGGGCAGCGAAGTTACGGAGTCTTGTTGTGAAGTGTGAATTTAATGCAGATATTTTGGACATCGTTTTACGAGACCGCTTTGTAATTGCTTTTGAAAGAGGAGCAATTCAAGACAGACTTTTTGAAGAAGATATTAAGTGCAGTTTGGCCGATACTATTCGCATTGCGTCTGCTAAGACGGCTGCAAAACAAAACACTTCTTTAAATGATTTGCAAAATAAGTTTGAACAAGGTATTAATATTGTCTCTTATGCGGGGAATCAGCGCCAAAATGCAGCCTCGAAATTTCAGTCTCAACATGTAATAGCAGATAAAGCTGCCAGTTTCAACAGTAGGGTCTGCGGTAGACAAAAGTGTGCTGTTTGTGGAAGAACCAATCATCAAACAAAAAACTGCCATTATCGTGATTATTCCTGTAATCTATGCAAGGTGAAAGGTCATTTAGCACCAGTTTGTCCCAACAAGGAAGCTGGAAACGTTAATAAGTCAAAAAAATTTAACAATTTTGTAGAAACAGAGGGAGACGAGTGTTTTTTGATCTACTCATGCTCAGTAAGTAGTGAACCTTTTTATGCCGACATAATAATAGATAATAAAAATTAGTTATTTCAAATAGATTCGAAGCTAGTATTTCAGCAATTTCAGAAAGTTTTTATTTAAGCAATTTTAAAAATTGTCCATTATTGCCTACGGACAAAGTTTTGCATTTTTATAATGGTGATAAAATGAAACCTTTGGGAGTATGCAAGTTAAGGGTTTTTTATAATGGTTTATTTAACATGCTGGATATTTTTATTGTTAAAAATGGAGCCATTCCAATTTTAGGCCGCGATTTTATGAATCTTTTTAAATTAAGTATTTCAGCGATTAATTTTTTTGAAACTCTTGAATAATTAAAAAATACGATAAACTTTTCATGCCTGGTTTAGGAACATTTAACAAAGGCACCGTGGCTTTAAAATTAAAAGATGAAGTAGCAACGCCTAAGTTTTTTCGAGCTAGACCTTTGCCATATGGTTTAAAGGATAAAGTGAATGCAGAATTGGAGAGATTAGTAAACGAAGGCATTTTAAAACCTGTCAGGTATTCTCCGTGGGCAACGCCCATAGTTCCTGTACTGAAGAAAAATGGATCAATTCGTATTTGCGGGGATTTTAAAATAACTCTTAATCCTGTTTTAGAGATTGACCAATATCCACTTCCAAGAATCGATGATCTTTTTTCTCAGTTACAGGGAGGAGCAATTTTCTCAAAAATTGATTTGTCACAAGCTTACGCGCAGATATGTTTGGATGAAAAGTCAAAAGAATTTGTAACAATATCTACGCATAAGGGGTTGTTCCAATATCAACGTTTGCCTTTTGGAGTAGCTTGCGCATGTGCAAAGTTTCAAAAAATTATGGAATCATTGTTACAAAGTATTGAAGGTGTCGTAGTTTTTCTTGATGACATTTTAGTCAGTGGTAAAGACCAAAATGAACACAACATGCGCCTAGAACGTGTATTTTCATGTTTCCAAATGCTGGTCTAAGGGTTTCTCCAGATAAATGTAGTTTTAACTAAAACGAAGTTAAATACTTGGGTTATGTAATAGATAAAGAAGGACTGCATACTTCACAAGATAAAATTCTTTCTATTAGGAATTCCCCTGTTCCTCAGAATATTACGCAACTTCAATCGGTACTAGGTCTAATAAACTATTATGGAAAATTTGTGCCAGATCTAGCAAGCATTTTACATCCTCTTCATAATTTGCTAAAAAAAATGTACAATTTGTATGGTCACAAGAATGTGACTTAGCTTTTAAGAAAATAAAATAATTGTTAAGTTCAGCTGGCGTTTTAACTCATTATAATCCAGAGTATGAATTAAAATTAACTACCGACGCAAGTCCTTACGGGATTGGTTGCGTAATCAGCCATGTGTTACCCAATAAGGAAGAAAAGCCTATTGCGTACGCAAGCCGAACTTTAACAAATGCAGAAAAGAATTATAGTCAGATAGAAAGAGAAGGTTTAAGTATAATTTTTGGTCTATACAAGTTTAATCAGTACTTGTATAACAAAGACTTTATCTTGGTTACTGATAATAAACCGTTATTAACAATTTTTAATCCTAAAAAAGGAATTCCGCAATTCTCGGCCAACAGACTGCGGCGTTGGGCTGTCATTTTGTCTAACTACCGATACAAAATTGAGTATGTGAATTCTAAAAAAAATGTAGCAGATTTTTTTTCTCGTTTACCTATAAAAAATAGTAGCGAACACGAATGGCAGTCTGTTGATATAAATTATTTTAACTATTTTTCTGAAACAGAATTAACCGCTGTCAATTATGAGTTAATTAAACAACATGTTAAATCTGATCATGTTTTAAATCAGGTGATTAAATATGTTAAATTTGGTTGGCCGAAAAGTACAAAGAAACACGCTAGTTTTGAAAAATTTTATCCTATCAGAAATGAACTAACAGTTGAAGATAGCATTTTGCTATGGAATAATAGAATCATTATACCAGAATCGCTAAAAAAAACGCATGTTAGCACAACTACATTCCTCACATTTAGGTACAGTAAAAATGAAAAGTGTGGCTCGTGCGCATTTTTTTTGGCCTGGTATAAATTTAGACATAGAGAATTTGGCCAAGTCTTGTCCCAATTGCTCTGTTAATAAGGCGGATCCGCCAAAGGCCACGCTAATACGATGGAAATGGCCAGACGCAGTATTTGATAAAATTCATATTGACTATTTTGGACCATTTCTAGGTAGCTATTTTTTAGTAGTTTTTGACGTTTACTCAAAGTGGATTGAATGTTTTCCTACCAAAAATATTACTTCTGGTTTTACAATAAAGGCATTAGATTCTTTATTTTCCCGCTTTGGTTTACCACGTTATGTAATGTCCGATAACGCAAAGAATCTAACGAGTACGGAATTTGAAACATTTTTAGAAAGGCATCAAATTACGCATATTACCTCTTCACCATTCAATCCACAGTCAAATGGAGCCGCTGAAGTAGCGGTTAAATCGGTAAAAAATTGTTTAAAAAATGCAATAGGAAATAATAAAAATATCAATATTTCTATGGCAGTAAACGAATTTTTGTATATCGAACGACACCTCACACTACTACTGGGGTCTCGCCTACCATGTTAATGTTTGGGCATGATATTCGCACAAAGTTTGATTTGTTAAAACCTCCAATTCAAATAAGAAATAAGGTTGAACAAAACCAAGCCAAACAGGTTGAATATTCAAGGGGAAAAGAAAGACCACCTTTTAGTGTGGGCGAACATGTAATTGTTAAAGATTATCGAATTATTAATAAAGTAAGTTGGATTTCCGCTATTATTAAAAGGGTTATTGGCAATAGGACATACATTGTTTTAGTGCCCGATATTAATCGTACTTGGAAGCGACATACCGATCAAATTTTAAGGTCAAATGTTAGTTGTAGTTTACCAGTAGATAATAACCATTATAAAGTTGCAAGGCAGTCAGAAGGCGATAATGAAGTTTTGAAATCTAGCATTTCGTCTGGGGAATTTTCAGGCAACAACTGTAATGGCCTGCCCGATGTCATTACAAGAGAACTTGATAGAAATGTAACAAATATAAGTCCTGTGAAGGTGAACAGACCTAGACGAAATACTAGAATGCCTGATAGGTTACAATATACATAAACGAGGTTCACTACATACATGGGTTAACAAGGGTTTAAATTTGTGTTTTCCTGATTTAAGGAGGGAGAGTGCAGTATATTTAGAATTGTTTAGTTTAGCTTATTGTTTCGTATATTATGTACCTGCAGTCAAGAATAGGATGACAAGGTGTCTCCAAGACAATAGAAGGCAGATGTCTAATAAGTAACATTATTATTACAGATTTGTCAAATATATCAACTGGGGAATTGTATTACATCTTGAAAATAAAACTAAGTTGTTGTTCAAATGGTTGTATAAATTAGTAACCCGTACTTCATCTCCAAGATATAGCAATATCGATATGGATTCGTGTAAGAAACGAACTATTAATTGCAGTGCAAAAGAGGTTGGCATATTGATGAGCCTGGTACTGAAATATAACAGCACAATTGAATGTAAAAAGACTGATAAAACGAATAATGATTTACAGCATAAAGCTTGGGAGCAGCTATCAAACGAATTTAATAGAATTTCTGGAGAGCCATTTAGAGATGCAAAAGTTCTTCGTGGCAAATATGAAAATCAAAAAAGAGGTCAAAACGAAAGTTTGCAGATCAAAAAACTCATTTATGAGGAACTGGAGTAGGGCCTGTAAAACCCAAGATATTTAATGATATCGATGAAAAAGTCAAAAGATATCATCAGTACTCACATGAGAGGCTTGGATTCAGAATTTGGTGGAGACTGTAGTAAGTTTTTAGTAAAATTAATTCTAATAACAAATTGTAAAAGTAGTATTTGTTTCAGAATATGACAATATGCAGATAGAAAGTGGTCAGTGGTGATTCAGGTAAATCCTTATCGTTAATTTTTATTTATAGTACTAATGAATTTTTTTAAAATGTAGAGCCACAAGAGGAAGATGTCAAAGATTCTGACGAGGAAGATAGTTCATTGTCAGGTATAAGTAAACAATATTTTTACTTTTATTAATTTAACAAACAACACGTTTTTTAGAAGTGACTTCTAAGCGAAGGAAGACTGAGCTTTTGCAGGTTACATGCAAATCAACGCCCAGTTGTTCGAGTAAGTATTGTAAACATTAATTTTTTTCAATTCAATTCAATATCTTTATTTATGTCAATACACTAAAATAGTGTTCACACAAGTCATAAAAACACAGTTAAAAGTTACATTCAATAAAATACATTACAATAAAATTAAGCAACGCTACAACAAAACTTATTGCACTAACAAGTATGTATTTAAAATGCTTTACAATAAAATTAAGTAACGCTACACAAAACTTATGTCACTAACAAGAAATTGACTCGTGTCATAGAAACCGTTTTTTATTAGAAAATTGGCCATCCTTTTCCTGAACTGCCCCACCGGTAGGTCTCTCACCGCAGGAGGGAGTCTATTGAAGAATCTTGGCCCAAAAAAACTCGGTCCGTTCTGTGTTCTTTTTAAACGACATTGATTTGATAAGACGTCATTCCTATGGCGAGTGTTGTAATCCTGTACATCTGACAGGGACACATACATATTTAGATTTTTCCTAACATGCAACAGACACTCCAATATATATAAGGAAAGAGGAGTCAAAATTTTATGAGTTACAAAAGCGTCCTTGCAGTCATCCCTGTAGCACAAACCAGCAATCAATCGCACAGCCTTTCTTTGCAATTTGAAAACTCTTTCAGATTGGGGCGAATGCCCTCACACAATAATTGCATATGATAGTCTGCAGTGGAAAAGACCAAAGTAGGCTGTTCTTAATGTAGTGTAGGATACACAGTTTTTTAAATTACGCAATAAAAATATACAACTTTTCAATTGTTTCAAAATTATATCAATGTGTGTATCCCACAGCAGCCTCGGGTGAAGGTGAACTCCCAAAAACTTTATGCTCTGTGTATCGCCATTCACAGTGCCAACATCTCTCATAGAAAAGACAATTGTGTTTGTTTTGTCAATGTTTAAATGGAGCTTATTAGCAGAGAACCAGAGCTCGGCACGCGCCCGCAGTCCCACAGAAGCACCCACAGCATCCTCCACAGTCTCAGCAGTAGCCGAGACAGTTGTGTCATCGGCAAATAAGGTAAACTTGGCCGAGGGGTGCAGCATGGGTAGATCATTGATATAAATTAGAAACAACAAAGGTCCCAAAATCGACCCCTGCGTCACCCCAATCGTAATCCCCTTTTCGCCCGATGTTTCATTACCCACCCGAACAGTCTGCATTCTACCAGACAGGTAGGATGATATAAGTCTAATGCTGTCAGTGCTAAAGAAGTAAACCTTCAGTTTACGAAGAAGAATGTCATGCGGGACGCAGTCGAATGTCTTGCTCAGGTCACAAAACAGTGATGCTGTAAACTTCTGTTCATTAAATGATTCTATTATAAAGGAAACAAGATCCACAATACCCATGGTTGTATTTTTTTGTTTTCTAAAGCCAAATTGACAATTTGTAAAATAGTTGTTCTGATTAAAATATTCAATCTGTACAGCCATGCATTTTTCAATAATTTTCGAGATGACCGACAACAGTGAAATAGATCTGTAGTTTTCAGGCTGTTCAGGATTACCTTTCTTAAAAATTGGGGTAACTAAAGCCCTCTTTAAGATGTCTGGAAAAACAGCTCCTTGAAAACAGAGATTTATTAATTTAGTTAATGGTGTAACAATAAGATGTTTAATATTTTTTATTAATTTAACATTCAGGCCGAATATATCTCTACTATTTTTATTTTTGATTCTTGTTATGATATCTCTAACCTCATTGTAGGTTACTTCGCGGAAATTAAATATATTTAAAGGGGGATCGATATTTTTTATAAATTCAATTGGATCCTGATTTAATGGTGGCATTTTTTTGGCTAAATTATGAGCAATATTAGTGAAAAACTAATTAAAAACGTCTGGGTCAATATTATTCGGTTCATTTTTGTTTTTTACAGCACCTCTGCTGTCATTGATAACTCGCCACATACATGAAGAGGGATTATCTAATGCGTTTATTAATTTATCATTAGCCTGAATCTTGGCTTTCTTGATTTCATTTCTGTATCTAATCTTATAGTTTTTATAAATTTCCCCAATGCCAGCGTCAGCATACTGCCTGCTAACTTCATTCAGCAATGCAAGATGTTCACGCATAGCTCTGAGGTTGTCATTAAACCAGGTAATATTACACCCCTGGTCAGACCTTACACGGTAAGATTTTTCTGGAAATGACTCCAGATAAGCCCTCCTAAGCACGTCTATAAAATCGTCAGCTTTGAAATCTATACTAGAATTGCCGTCATCCAAAAAATCCGAAGATGTCGCAGCCATCAGATCAAAAAAGTTCATCAAGCTACTGTGTGCTATAGGACGGCACACCTTCCAGTCATGCTCAACCTCAGGCATACTAGCACTCACTAATGCAGTTATTTCTTGTCCTAAATGGTCTGATAAAGCAAGATCCATAGTGTGTGCCTGCGGCACATCCATATAGTAACTTACATATATGTTGTCAAGGCATGTTTCACCTCTAGTTGGTAAAAAAATAGTCTGTCTTAAGCCAAAAGATTCAAACAAGTCACTCACACACACTGCACCCACCTGGTCAGTACCCAGATGCACATTAAAATCACCAGTTATGATCAAATTCCTACTTGATCCAATCCTCTCCAACACACCCTCCATTGCCATGAGAAACGTAGTGAGGCAGCCAGATGGCGACCTATAAACATTTAAAATAAATAAATCTAAAAAATCAACAAAGATACCACTAATTTCAATACATTTTTCAACATTTACAATGTTCAAAAACTCTAAAGTTTTTATTTTAAAATTTTTATTTACAGATATAACGGTGCCACCCCCAGTGTAGTCTTTCCTCGCTGAGAAAGATCCCAGCTTATAGTTAGCCAGCAGTAAATTCTGAAACTCTTCGTCCCTCAGCCAGTGTTCAGTAATACATACAACATTTGGTCCCACTTCATGGAGGGCTGCTTCTAGTTCGTTCATTTTGTTACGCATTAAGCGAACATTAATATTTAAGACTTTTATGCGCTTTTTGCATTGTTGTTCGGATGATTCCCTGTTGGAGGACTCCGTCTCGTCCTTGGATGGCGCTGGATATTCAGAAAATGGTTAACCATTACGCCCTTTGGCCATAATTCAGCACTAAGGTAGCTTTCTCTTGTATCGAATGGTACGGTGAGCCTAAAAGACCTTTGAAATTTATCTTTTCGGGTGGTAATTTTCTCACAGTTGCAGTTGGCTTCCAGACCATTCTCTGCCAGATAGTCCAATATGTTTTCAGGTGAGACTGCTGCTCCAAAGCCGGAAATGAACAAACGAGACACTTTACTTGCCACTGTGATTCCCTTTGCTGCATCGCGCGTTCCTTTAACTGGTGCGGGGCGATCTGATGGGATTTTAATCGGTCTTTTCTTATAATTTACTTTTTTCCAATCAGCATCAGATGGAAATTTTTCTAGAATTTGCTGATTTTCCGCCTTGCCATCCTTCAACACTGTCGAATACGAAGAAGACTTGACTGACGTTTGTTGGTGATTTGAACTACTTTCCATTTCGTTATTTTTCGGTTTTAGGGTATCGACGACACTAACCTCCTTTTGGGTGTCGGTTTCTTCGGTTGACGCCGGTTGTTTATTTGGAACTGTTTTCGTTTTCCCTATGTCTTGCGCGCTGGCATTCTTATCATGATCCCGACCTGGTCCAACTACTCCCGGGCGAGATGGTCGAACTATTGTCGTTTTATCTTGAATGTCTGAAATTGTTTGAATTCCCTTGTCAAGTTTTTGTGGTGTATCTTCTGATTTTTTTTGCTCCATGAGATTTTCAATAGAGGTTAATTTCCCTCCCATTTTCTGTAGACTTTCCAAAATGTGTCTATTTATCTCTTCTAGCTTACTTACAGCTGATTTTAATTCACTTATTTCATGATTATTTGGGGAAATGACTTTATTTGCCGTCTGCAGATCTGGTTCCACTACTACGTTCACGCAAGCTACACACATTACCAAGTTTTTACTTCCACTGGTGACCCGTAGTCCCGTTATTCTCAGGGCACACGATGAGTGGTAGTTAACCCTACAAACAGCACTTCACACAACTTTTTTCGACATTTCCCTTGCAGTATTTGCCCTTTTTATCCTCTATCTCAGGCAACGAACCTTTACTGTCCGCCATCTTGACACTTTTTTTGGTTGGTAAAGGTACTCAATCAAATCAAATCAATCAAATCAAAAAATACTTTATTGTCAAAAAGATAATTTTTGTTGACAAAGTCTTACACATAAAATAATATAATTATATGATATTCCACACACTCGGATTTTACGTCAATAATAAATAATTGCATTTAAATAATAGAAGAAAACACTAAATAAAAGTCTCACAAAATTTACAATACAATCGCACCAAATATACACGTATATAAACTTATTTAAATTAATCTACATAATATTCCTCCACTTTATAATAGACTCTTCCAATCAGAAGTTCCTTTACAAGCTTTTTAAACTTTTTTTAACATACGGTCAGTCGTATACGTCTGGGAAGGTGGTTAAACATTTTCTTACTATTATAGATTACCGAACTTTTTACCAAACTCGAGTTAGGGATTCAGGGTAAATTCACTGTTTCTCATCGGATAACCAGTCTGTTCAAGTAATTCTGATCTAAATTTCTCTCGCACCAAACACACTGTCTCCAGAATGAAAAGAGAAGCCAATGTCAGTATTCCCAACGAGCGAAACAAAGGTTTACAGGAATCACGAGCCCTTGCCCCAGACACAAATCTTATTGCCCTTTTTTGTAGCATAAAAACTGAATTAAGTAAGTATTCTGGGTAACATCCCCAAAAACATAGACCATAGCGCAACCGCGATTCCATTAGGGCATAATAGACACTGACCGCTGTCGCGCTGCCCAGTTCACGAGAGACAACCCTGATCGCGTAGCACGCCTGGGATAGTTTCTTGTTTAGAGTAGTAATATGTTTATCAAACTTAAGTTTTTCATCAATTTGTAACCCCAGGAATTTGCTGACGCGATGATTACTAATAATACGATCACCCACCGATACATTCGTGCTACATTTAAAACATAAAATATTGGTTTTATCGATGTTCAATGTTAAGAAATTCGACGATCACCATGTTTCCAAGATGGCCTGGTCTTTTTTAATATTAACCTCAAGCTGAAAAGGATCTCTGTGTCGCCACAAGATCGTTGTGTCATCCGCACATATTGTAAAGGACCCACTTAGTTTAAGATGGGGTAAGTCGTTCACATAAAGTAGAAACAACAAGGGACCAAGGACATATCCCTGAGGAACACCGGCAGAGATCCCCATTGAACGCGACCTACTATTGCTGACAATGTCACGTTGACATCTTTCGGACAAAAACTATGTAAACCAAGCCAAAGATTTCCCCCTGAACCCATATGCTTCCAGCTTGCTCAGCAGTACCCCGTGATTCACACAATCAAACGCCTTTGCGAGGTCACAGAACACCGCCGCAGCAACCTCTCCCGCATTCAGGCTAAAATACAGTGTCCGAAGAAATGAGAAAATAGAATCCTTAGTACCTCTAGAATCCCGAAATCCAAATTGTGACATATGGAGGACACTATGTTTATGAAGGAAATTCAACATTCGCCCCTTCACAAGTCTTTCTATAATCTTTGCAAGAGTTGGCAGAAGTGAAATCGGCCTGTAATTTAAAAATAGCTTTGCATCACCTCCCTTGAAAAGAGGGTAACGCCTGTTTCAAACAAGGTGGAAATATTCCTGTTGAAAAGGACCAATTTATAACCTCTGCCAAAGTACAAATCAAATCAAATCAAATCAAAAGTGGCTTTATTATCATAAGACAAAATCTCGTTGACAAAGCAAGTCTTAAAATTAAAATTGATAGCTGTGGGATATAACAAAAGAGAAAAGAAAAAAAACCTTAGATAAGTAATAAGATAACACATAATGTAAAAATAAAATCGTCAATGCATATAATAATACAAACAGAAATATATAATACAAACAAAGATAACATATTTATCACAGTTTCGTAAGATAAACACATGACGTAAAAATAAAATCGTCAATGAATAAACAATACAAACCGAAATATACAATACAAACAAAGAGAACATATTTATCACAGTTTCGTTACTTAGGTAGGCCAATGTTTCATTGAAATATTCATCTACAGAATAAAAAGCCTCTTCGACAAGTAATTTCATAACTCCCCCCTTAAACTGTCTATAGCACTCAGTTTTCCTTATTTGGTGTGGAAGATGGTTAAACATTTTTTTGCTTTTATATATAACTGAGTTTTTAGTTAAAGCATTTGAAGGTATAGGGAGACTCAGGACGTGACTGCTTCTTATATTAACTGCCGAATTAACTTGTAACTCTACTCTAAATTTCTTAAACAATAGACAGACGGTCTCTAATATGAAAAGTGATGGAAGAGTTAAAATTTTCAAACTTATGAAAAATGGCTTACATGAAGTTCTTCTATTAATTTTAGACATATATCTTATGGCTCTTTTTTCTAAGATAAATACAGACTGAAATAAGTATCTCGAGCATGAGCCCCAGAAGCAGACACCATAACGCAAATGACTCTATCAGCGCAAAATACACACTCCTGGCCGTGGACCGACCCAGTTCACGCGATACGACCCGCAGTGCATAACAGCCTCTAGCCAGCCTAGAATTTAATTCTCTTATGTGCCGTTCGAATTTCAGACCTTTATCAATGTACAGCCCCAAATATTTACAAAGTGGGGAGCTCTCTACCGCTTGTGAGTCCATGTCAACACTATCAATATGGCATTTAAAACAAAGTATGCTAGTCTTTGGAACATTTATTGACAAATAATTGGCATCACACCATTCCTTAATCAGAGAAAGATCGCGACTGACCGTCTCCCTTAGCCGACCAGCATCCGCATCATTCCACAGAATTGTATCGTCAGCAAAAATTGTAAAACGACCAGATATGTTCAACCTAGGCAAGTCAGTGATGTAAAGTAAAAACAAGAGAGGGCCCAAAACAGAGCCCTGTGGAACGCCGGAAGTTATTTTCATACACTCTGACTCTTTGTCTCTGAAATAAACAAACTGTTGACGATTCGAGAGATAAGTCTCCAACCATTCCAATGCAATACCTCTAAAACCATACACCTCAAGCTTTCTCAGCAGCACTCCGTGATCCACGCAGTCAAATGCCTTTGTTAGATCACAGAATACCGCCGCAGCAACCTCTCCCTGGTTAAGGTTAAGGTAAAGTTTTTCCAGAAAAGAAAAAAGCGCATCATTTGTGCCTTTTGATGATTGAAAGCCACACTGAGCGGTAGCAAGTACAGCATTTCTCTCTAAAAATGTTAAAATACGTTTTTAGCTAGTTTTTCTACTATCTTGGCTAAAGTAGGCAATAGCGATAAAATCTGACGGTGTATCGCGATCCTCTCCTTTAGGTAACGGTATAACCTTTGCAAGTTTTAAGACATGCGGGGAAAGAGCCCGTTTCAAATGACCAGTTTATAGCCTCTGCCAAAGTCTGCAATGCACAGTTTGGCAGCTTTTGAAATACTTTCAAGGAAACATCATCCCAACCAACAGCATTTCTGTTTTTTTATATCGCCAGACATCTCTTTAATTTCATAAATGTTGGTGGGATAAAAAAAGAAAGTCTCCGTCACAGAAACATTTTTTAAATACTCAAGTGATCCCGTCCTTGGAATAATACTCGAGGCTAAGCTAGAGGCCACAGTGCAGTAAAAAGAGTTTAAAATACTTGCCGTCAAGTCTGACTGAACAATGGTGGCCTCCCTTCCACTTATTTCGTTTACTATTTTCCAACTTTCTTTCTGCTTGTTCCCAGACTCTAAAATACGCTTTTTAAAGTATGCCTCTTTAGCCCCAGCTATAGTTCGACGATAAATACTGCGATAGTTCTTATAACGTAGCATAAAACTAGGGTGATCACAAAAATATTTTCGGAGCACGTGCAAGGAGCGCATATTTCTCGCAGAATTTTTTAAGGCTCTAGAAAGCCATGGTTTACACTTTTTGCGTCTTAAACATTTGACAGGAAAAGCATTATTAAAAACTTTCAGCAATAAATTGTGAAACTGTGTCACAGGATCACTGTAGAAAGAAGAACGTTGTCCCAATTTTCACCATTACATAACTGAGAAAAAAGTTCGTAATTTCTTCTAATATAGAGCCTACCACGACGTATATTAGTTTTATTTCTTGTTTTTTGTACCTTAATTTTGCTTAAAACAGTCTCATGATCAGACATGCCAGCATTTATCACATTACAAGTGACAAGATTTTCCGGTATATTTGAGCAAAAATAGTCAATCAACGATTCAGAATACTTAGTAATTCTAGTATTTTCCTCTACATACATAGATGCGCAAATTAATGAATCGAGCAAATTTGACATTAAATGGTAGCTAAAATTTGATTTATCTGAGTAATTGATATTGAAATCGCCCGCCAAAATAATGCGCGCTCGTGGTGATAAGCTCGATAGTAGAACCTCTAATCTATTTATAAAAACATTTACATCCGTGCTTGGAGGTCTATACAAGCAAACAAGAAAAACACTAAACTTTGGTATGTGTATCACAGAAAACTCAAATTCCTTTTCTATCACCATATAATTTAATCTATTATAGTCCACGGGAATATAATCATTTAGAATATCTTTACGAACCAAAATCATTGTGCCTCCATGAATGCTATTCTTTCTAGAATATACTGAAATTACCCTATAATTAGGCACAGAAGTTTGTTCATTTTCACATAACCAATGCTCAGTCAATAGTAATATTTCTGGAAAGTTTAAACTATCGAGAAAAATAAATAGTTCGTCTGTTTTATGTCTAATAGACTGTATATTCAATACCAGAACAGAGACAACTGAGCCATCATTTACTCTAAAAAAAATTCTGTCTCCAAGTTTTGAACAGAATTATGTGGAATCGGTTCAACAGTTTCTGTATTTAATGTAGGATCAGAATCCGAGCTTTCAGTATCCAGAAAGAAAAACTGATCACACAAAAATTTACAAAACAGTTTTTTACTATTAAAAGATGGTCTAGGAAAATAATTCCTTTCGTGAATGTGCATAAAGTTGTCTAAATTTAAGAACATACAATTGTTCACACTACTCTGAACGCGATTCTGAAGCATAACGTTATTCTAGTGAATAAATGAATTTAAGATGTTTCTATTCATTGCAAAAGGGGAGCCAACAATTATTAATTTCGTATTAGCCGACAATGATAGCAATTTTTCCAAAGTGTCATTTTGTATCGACTTACCCCTGAGAGCATTTTCGCAACCGGCAAACACAATCACATAATCGTTCTTACCAAAATTTTTACTGTACTTTAGCGCATTTGACACTATGCCACTAAACAGCATTCTATGCGTAAACTGTGAGTTGATGTCATATTTAGTTCTGCTGTAATTTCGAATTAGGCCCCCAAATCCCTTAACATTTTCTTTATCACCAACAATCAGGATTTGTTGATTTTTCCGGGGTACTGGTAGAACTGCTATAGAGCTGGTTTGAGACCCTTGAGTAACTTCCTTTCCTTTTACTTTTAATTTAAGATCTTCCAACTCGGTGATGTATCGAATGTTGTCCTTCTTTATTATTCGCAAAGTTTCTACCATACTTCTATTTAGTTGATTTAACTCGACGAGATCGTTTTGTTTAGATTGAAACTCCAGTTTGATATCAACTAGTTCCGCCGTCAATTTACCATTATGCTTTTTCATATCATCTATTTCTCCGTTCAATCCAGTAATTAGTTCACTTTTCTCTTTCAGCTGCTTAACCAATTTATTTTCCGCATCTAAAACGTCATCAGTAAAATCCTGCGTGCGTTTCCTCTCTCTTTTCAATGCTTTTCCCTTGTCATTGAGATCCCCTCTAAGCTTTTCCAATTCAAGTCTCAAAATCTGTAGCTCTTGCTCATGATCAGTCGCAATTTCCTCTAATTTCAGTTGGTGGTCTTTGTTTAAATCATCTATCTTAACTTTCAATCTGTTAACTTTATCAGCCTTGTCCAAATTGTAAAATTCGACGCATTTTTTAGAACACAATTCTATGCCTCTCAATACCTTCAAAAGACATTCCGTGCAACTCTTATGAAATATATTTAAACATACTATGCAAAAATAATTATCCGTTTTTTTAGTTCTGTTGCAACATTTGAAGACGGTTTCAGATTCAGACATTTTAGACAAATTTAAAATTTGAAATATTTCAATTGCGGCACTGTAATATTAATATGCAAATATCGAACTATCCCACAGCAAACAATGAACATTTATCTTCCCCACAAAAAAAAAGGTACAAATGTCGATAGGACGCATACGAACTTGAATTCCGCACAACAAAAAACAGTTAAAATATTTTATTGTTTGAGAAAATAAAATAGTTTCTTGGTTTTTATTTAAATATAGTATCATAGTAACAAAATACTTATAGTGAATCAGATGCACAATCTTTTTACAGACAAAACCATACCACACAAGGTATTTAATTTACAGTTTATACCACTAAACCTAACAATTATCTTTCTAACACTTTAACTGTATATATATCGACTCGAAAATTTTTAAAATTAAACAGAGGTCAAGATAGGAGAGTTTCATGAAATCCTTTATGGACATCCCATCCCATCCACTGGCGTTTTTGTTTTTTAAGGCTTTAAAAGTTTGTTCTAACTCATTGACGTCAGTTGGCAAAAGGAAAAAAGTCTCCCGCACAGAAATGTCCTTCAGAAAATCCCAAGCATCCTCTCGATGGATCGGTCCATTTGATAGTTTTTCCTCAATTGAACAGTAAAAGAAATTCAGTTCATTTAGATCAAGATCGCAAGTGGGTAACATATTATTTTTTGTTCCGCTTAAATCTTTAACAATATTCCAAGATTCTTTTTGTTTGTTTTAACTGTTTTTAATTCTTTTCTGAAAATATAGGTTGTTTGCCGCTTTAATCACCTTCCTATACACTGCGATATTTACTATAGTAGCCCAAAAAGAATGTACTCTCAGAGTAAAATTTTCTCATCTTATGTAAAATTCGCATGTTGTGAGCAGACACCTTGAGACCCTTAGTAATCCAAGGCTTTCTATTTTTAATTTTTATGGTTCTGATTGGAAAAGACTCATTAAACTTGTTTATTAACACTGAATGAAACCGTTCAAGGGGATTTTCACAGTCGAAAATCGTATTCCAATCTACAGTCATACATAATTTGGAGAAGCTGGTATAATTACGTTTTGTAAATAGCCTACCTTGATTATTACTTTCTAGGGCTCCGTACTCAAGAGTCAAAAATGGAACCCTTATAGGGTCACCCTATTGTCGGTCTGTCTGTATGATTGTCAATATCCCAATATGTATAATCTATGTATACATGGTATTCATTTAGTATAAATTTCTTACATATCATACTTACGATAGATAGAAAAAAACTTTGAAAATAAAATTTGTTTAGGTGGTAAAATTGTAGATATTAAAAATATTATTAAATATACTTAGTACATCAGAAAAGCTTATCAGTTCTTTTTTCAGCAACTTCACCTGCCGATTGGACCAAAATGACCCCAGACAAGCTTCAAACTCCGAAATCCAAGCCATTGAAAACCATTTTGAAGGAGGCCTCCGGTAAAGATAAATTTTGTACTTGGTAGGTATAATATCTCTGAAGTATCACAATTTATTTTTACTTTTGGAAAATAAAAATGTTCTATCAAACAAAATTACTTTGTGGGCTACAAATAAAGTTGAATCAGCCGCTCAGCAGAAAGACTACCTTCAAAAAAGAACATCTTTTGAGAGTAGAAATGATGAAGGAACGGCACAAACATCAAATGGCACTTGATACAAAGGAGAGTGACGAAAGAATCCTTATTCAGGCTAAGAAAGCTGAACTAGAACTAGAGATCCTTCAACTGCAGAAAGAGCAGCTGCTAAGGAATACTTTAATTTAGGCATTTTATTTATTTACATTTAGTTATATATGTATATATTAAAATAAATATTTTTACAAATTCAGTTCCGTTTGATCTCTCCATTTTTTAAGACGAGTCAGTTTTAGGTGAAAATGGAAAAAAAATGCTTTTATGGATTTCGAAATAATAAAATAAGTTGATAAAATAGCTTTATTAAAATTTTACATTCTACTCATGTGCTACATTATCTAACAAAGGCTGAAAGTACTCAGTTATCAAATCTTGTCGTGCAGTATTATTTAAGGCTATATTCTCAACACCTAGTTGTACTACAGGCATAGCAATATTTCCCAATTCAATAGCAACCTCAACTTTTTCATTTACAAGTGGGACATCATCTCACAACATGCGTGCGATATTATGAAGCATCGCACATGAAACAACAATTGATTCCACTTTTTGCACATTCAATTTAATTCCTAATGCTAATATTGGGAATCGACGTTTTTTACGACGTCAGTTATATCTTTGGCAAATCCATTCATTTTTGTAAAATTATACAGCACAAATAAAAAATTGTGAGGTTGGAAAATCACTTTGATCGACAGTTCAAGTTCTGAACGGCCGAAAGTGGGCGTTCACTTGAACTCCGGATTTGAACTAAGATCAGTGTGAAATATTGTTGGCAAAACAACTTTTTTACTTTGAACTGCGGTTCAACAGTGAACTACAGTTCAAAGTACGTTGACGTTGCTTTGTCGTTCTTACGATTGTGTTGGCAAATAAAGGAATTTATTTATTTAAAATGTTTATACAACCGGCCCTAAAACTCATCTTTAAACGGCATTAATCTATATTATTTTTCTTATTTACCAGTTCTCTCTGGGTTTAATTTCGTTCCTTATCATCTAAGAACACTCCGCACTAATTAAAATTGCATATTTTTTCGTTAAAGTTATAAATAAATAGGTTTCTTTGCATCGGGGCAACAAAAATTTTAAAAAGTGCAAATCTCAGACGTCTGCCATGGAAAAACAAAAGAAGCGGACTTGCTTTACATCGAAATTAAATATGATGTGTCAAAATTATGCAAGAATTCCAGTTTTTGTTGCAAGATTTTAAAGGTCCTGGGCCGAATTCGGCTTTGAAAATACATATAATCGGCTTAATGGACTTTCTATTTTTAATTAATTCCGGGATATTTCATTGGACGAGTTACGCATTAAATACCATTTGTATTGATTTTTCGGAGACCCTACAAATGCATTTTAGAATATACCAAAATCAGTTTCTATACGGAGAAATGTATTAAATAAAATACGAAGTGTCAGAATTTGGCAAAAATGCCAGTTTTTGTTGCGAGATTGAAAATCTCCTGGACCGATTTCGGTTTGAAATATACAGGGCAAGGTATTTAGGGACCTTGTACGAGTACTTTGGGTACAGGGACATTTCAGTTGATGAATTACGCATTAAATACAATTTTTATTGATTTTTCGATGACGCTACAGTGCATCATAGAAGATACCAATATGAAGCACAGTGGCATCGAAAAATTTGTTATATTATCCAAAAATATGCATTTTATTACATAACCATGAGCGTGTACACCTTTGGGCCAATGTAGTACTTATTATAAAATTTAATTTTATTTTAGGGATAGGATTTGATTGGGAGTGTTTTAAACTAACTAGAACGATTCGAAAATACATTTTATACCTTTCGGTATGTAGGAGATTGTATATATGTGTACAGGGTGTCCGAAAAGTGTTTGTATGCGCAAGTATCTGCTATTAGTACAAAGATAAGCTTAATTGGGTCGGATTTCAAGAAAATCGTATATATTTGTATTACTTCTGTGGGTGTTTATATATATATATATATATATATATATATATATATATATATATATATATATATATATATATATATATATATATATATATATATATATATATATATATATATATATATATATATATATATATATATATATATATATATATATATATATATATATATATATATATATATATATATATATATATATGTATATATATATATATGTATATATATATATATATATATATATATATATATATATATATATATATATATATACAGGGTGTTATGGAAATCATTTAATATATTGGAATGGGTGACTCCTGGGGTAGTCTACAGACATATCCAATACTTTTTTTTCTTAAATCGAACATTTTTAAAATTTTCAAAAATACCCTAAAATCCGTCAATATTCGACGCACCTGGCTGAACGTACACAAGGCGCTTGACGGAAATTTGCGCGCGAAAAACTTTAAACAATTGAATTTTTTGAAACGTTGCCAGACATTTCTGTTTTTAAGCGTAATTTAAGACAAGTTAAAAAAAATTTGAACCTTTCCTAAGAAAAAACAAAAAAAAATAGTAAAAAGGCACTGTGAAATCAGTCCTTTTTGTCAGTAGCCTTAGTTTTAAGTAATATTTAAGACACCCTATATTACATTATTAATGATATAAGTTATTCCTACTAGCTTAAACTTTCTGCCAAGGAAAAGTTAAAAATCAAAACGAAAATACTAATTGGGCACAACTACATAGTACTTACTTCAAAAGTATAACCAGATCCGCTAAATTAGTTTTGCTCCGGCAAACGTTACCATAATACGTAAATATTATTAGTGTTTTAAATTAAATTTAGTTTTCAACCCTATTACGCTACTCACTCAAAGAAACTAGATAAAACTGATCAAAATATTGGTTAACAAAGGATCGACGAAGACCATTTTCTAGGTAGTGAAAAGAAATTACATTATTTAAAACTTTAAACGAAAAAAAATTTAAAACATTCATTGTGTGGCTTGTGTGCTGTTGAAAAACTTAAATAAATATGGCGCACGGGCACGGCTCTTTGATGACATTAAGAAATCCTTCTGTTTCGATCTCGCTTCCCTTCATCATGAAACATGATCATGTCTCTTTGTCACTTCCAGTACTTGATAAAGTAGGTGGCCCTGATTTGGCGCGAAAATTTAAAATAGAACGCGTGTTTGTATTATTGCCTTTGAAACACTAGAGTTAAATGCTAAGCCCATATATCGAAAAAGAGGAAAAAGGCGTCATCGATTTTAAGAAAGGAAGAAGAATTAACCATTAACCATAATTTTTCGTTTGATTCCGATTGTCGTGTTTATTTTCTAAACAGTTATAGATTATTACCATGATATACGAGGATTATTAGTATTATTACTAAAAATTATGCAGTGAATATCCAAAACACAAGGTGTGTTAATTTCGTGGAAGGGGAAGTTGAGGCACTCGTGGAGTTTGTCGAAAAATACAAAGAAATTTTAGAGAACAAGAGAGCTGATGCTGTTACGGCCAAAGAAAAAGATAAGATGTGGGAGCAGATAGCTGCCGAATGGGTAGCTGAGGGCTATGTGGAACGCACAAGTAAGCAGCTACGGGAAAAATGGAAAAACTACAAGAAGGAAGTTAAAAAAAAATTCTTAAGAAAAGCAAGAGACATATAGGACTTGCGGTGGATATTGACTTTCAGTTATTTTTTTCCTACTCATTAGTGCCATTATAAGTCATTTTTATAGTGCGTTTATTATAAGAGTGGTCTTCATAAAAGTACACATCTAGTATAAAATAGTTACAATTTTACATGTAATTTTAGAAACACCTACACCTATCATTTCATGCTTCTTATTAAACTAGATCACCATACACTGGCAACAGTATGCTACATATGACGTCACTTCGAGGGAAAATCCTAAATTGACTAGACGCTTGCACCCCTTGTACCTACATAAGTACAGGTCAGTTTCTGGTCGGGTAGTGTATTGGGTTGACGTTTATTAAAATATTACAGGTCATTTTATTGTCGGGTAGTATGTTGAGTTGACGTTTATTAAAATATTATTGTCATATTTCATTTGCCCAGGTAAGCCCTAGTCAATTTAAAATTTTCCCTCGAAGTGACGTCATAACGTAGCACCGTTGTAAGTGTATTGTGAACTAGATATAATGGCTAGTAAAACCTAGGTCACGACCAGTGGCGTATGGTGAAATTTCAAAGTTGTATATCTCTGTTCCTAATTCCTAGAGGTTTTAATAGTGTGCCCACTGGGAAGGTTCTGGTAAACTCAAGCAAAAATTCAACTTTTTTTTCGCAAATTCAAAACGTTTTTTTTTCTTTACAAAAACATTCCCAGTGGGCTCACTATTAAAACCAATAAAAATTGGGACCGGTCCTGAACGTAGGAAGAGAGATATACAACTTTGAAATTTCACCATATGCCACTGGTCACTACCATCACTATAGTTGTGCCCTTAAACAAATTTATATACGGGGTGCCCATTTTAAGTTTTAACCACTAGTGTATAGTTGGAAGCTCTCCACTTTTCATTTTGCCCCCCCCCCCTCTTTGATGGCGCCCCTTGTTTGCATTATTTTATATATTTTTAGCATTTTTGCAACAATTCTTCCAAAATTTTCATCTGCGGCGCATATTTCTGTAATCTTATTTTTCTGCTTTCAATTTATAATTTTTTTTATCAATACGATCACTTTTTGCTGCCCCCATTATAGCCTGCCCCCCCCCCCTAGAAGATGGCCACGCTACTGAAAAATATACCTACTCCATAATGATATCAGTTCAAATAAACACCCTGGCCCGGTATATATGTATCTTATTTTATATAGGTACCTACTATTATTTTTTAATTTGTTTACTGTCCTTAATAATAATCTACTTATACATATAATAAAAACTATCTTATGTAAATAAATACTGTATATTTTTTTCTGTGTACCTGCCTGTAGCTTCAGTCTTAGGAAAGTAAATTCAAATTGGATATACTGTGTACGTGGTAATATGTACAGGGATATCCAAATAAAAGTGAACAGGCCTTATAACTTTTTTATTTTTAAAAATGAGAAAAAATGTTAAATATGAAAGCTTTGGGGATTTTTATGGATCAATCATTCATATATCTTATCAGCAAAACAATTGAGTATCGAATAAAAGAAATATAGTATAAAACATCGATTTTCTCGCTTATTTTAAATTGGATGGTATGATTTTTATCATATTTTTGGATTTTTTTATTCGATGCTCGATTATTTTGCTGATAAGATATATGTATAAAGCTAAAAATCCCCAAAGCTTTCATATTTGACATTTTTTTCCATCTTTAAAAATAAAAAAGTTATAAGGCCTGTTCACTTTTATTTGGATATCTCTATACAATCGTGGTTTAAAACAGTTTAATTTTCTATTCAAATTCAAATTCATTTATTCATGCTATTACAAATAAATTGTTTACACACGTCAATTACAGATAAAATAATTTTCATATTTAGACAATAATAAAAACATTCCTGACAATACAATGCATTCAAATTTATAATTCGAAATGAACACAATAATACAAACACATTAAAAAATCTAAATAAAAATATTAAAATATATTAAAACTATAATCTAAGTACTGTTTTGTGATGTAAAAAGCATGTTTTATTAGGAACTGTTTCACCTTCATTTTAAACTGCTGAGTAGAGAGCTCTTTAACATTTTGGGGTAACTTATTAAACAGTTTTATTGCATAATATTCTGGTCGAGCCTGACATTTACCCAACCTGCAGTGTTGTGGAACGTAGTTGGTCTTATTCCTAGTGTCATGGTCATGTATGTCTTGGTAAGACAGTAGGTCGTCCTTGTCTTTGATGTAGAGCAAACTTTGCAGGATGTAAGCCGAAGGAAGGGTAAGAACTCCCAACTGAACAAAGGCATTCCCACAATCCTCTCTGTACTCTAGGCCAGCCATGATTCTGACTGCCTTTCGCTGGAGACCAAAGACTCTTGTGCATGAGGTGACCGTCCCCATGCGATAATGTCATATGTCATAACACTATGGAAAATTCCATGATATGCTGTTCTCAGGGTATTTATTGAAACACATTCACTCAAATTTTGTAAAACAAATACACTACTTCCAAGTCTTTTACAAACATTAGCTACATGAACATCCCATTTCAGCTTCCTATCTAGGTATAGCCCTAGAAACTTGACAGATGCAGCTATTCCACCACCACGTGACTGACTTCGGGATGTAGATGCGCTGACAACATAATCCAGCAGGCTCAGCCTATCTATTTCTTCCTGTTCCAGCCAATGTTCTGTTAAACATAAGACTCCCAGGTCACAATCATCAGTGGCAGCCTCGAGCTCGTGAAGCTTGTTTCTCACAGAGCGGACATTGTAATGTAGCAGTTTTATACATGACGATTTGCTACCACCAGGCTTCGCCCCTGTTGAGGTCCTAACTTTATTAGGTTTAAACAACTGTTTACTTGAATACCAACTGGTTAAACATTTTCGTCAAGAATGACAGACTTTTTATCCTTGGGCACACCAATTTTAAAAGAACTATATTTCTGCTTCCACTTTGTTTTTATCCGTTCGCATTCACAGTCGATGTTATAATTTAATTTTAGGTATTTTCCAATGTCCTCAGGTTTTGTGTCATTAGACAGTCGTGATACAAATAACCAAGAATAGCTACCTGATGAAGCGGCTTTCAAAGTGGTTGCATCCTTTTTTTTGCCTTCGATTGAGTTTGGTCTCAGTTTTGGATCCACTTGTTTCTTTTATTTTTTACTGTAAGCTTCTGTTTGTTTTGAAAGCATAGAAAAATATTGAAGGAGTTGAAAGTAGGGTTAGTCACTGTCATTTTCTTCTTTTTTCTTGGGATGGCTTGCAGTCACGCTAGACTGTTGTTGTGGTCCTACTGTGCCAAGTCGTTTTGTTCGATGCCAATTTCTGCTTCTTTTGTTTCTTTCGCAGCTAATTTCACGGAATTTTTGGTTTTACGGCTTTTTTTATTAGGTTAGAAATTTACGAAATTTTCTATATTCTTTTCCAAGTAAGCATTTTTTTCTTTAAGAAGTTTATTGTTTTCTTGAAGAATTTCATTTTTACTCTTTAGTTCGTCCACTAAAGCCTTTAAATACATAATTTCGATATACTTCTCTGGTTTGGGAATGTCATCACTTTGTTTACATTCCTTACACATTAATCGAGTTTTGTAACTTATTATTATAAGTATATTAAGTATATTAACTTTATTATCTAGTGAAAAAGAATGTTTCCAGTGCTATAAGGATAACACTGGACATTTGTGGCTGTTATTTAGTGAAGAAGAAAGTTTCCACTTCCAGTGCTAATAAGTACGTTTAGTTGAAGATTATTATTTTACACTTCATTTGAAGAGCAGTTCTCTGTATTGTTTTGTGTTGTAATATTTTAGCTTTTTGAAATTAGTGTTACTAGGAGTTCTTTCTTTAAAGGTAACAAAAATATTAGGTTTTCAAACTTGATTCATAGAAATATGGTAAAAAAATTTGGCAACGCCTGACTTCGAAACAAAAAAATTTGTTTCTGTAACTGACATTTCTTGCTGTTTTTTATATGGCCATGTATTTATGACAGTGGCGCGCAGGTACTAAAAATTTTTTTTTCGAGGGCCGATATTTACCTTTTTTTATAGTGAAACACCATTTATGAATATTTTTATTCAATCTGAATTCATATCAGGAGTTACCCATTCCAATATATTAAATGATTTCCATAACACCCTGTATATATATATATATATATATATATATATATATATATATATATATATATATATATATATAAATGAAATAAAGATTACGGGGATTCGGCCAGAAAGTCTTTATTATATTATTCTTATAATGTGCCTAGCTTTTTTTTTTTTCTTTTTGTACAACAAATATATATATATATATATATATATATATATATATATATATATATATATATATATATATATACAGGGTGTTCCTAAATGTCGTGCTGATAATAAAGAGGGTGATTCTACACGCGATTTTAAGAGAAAAAGTTCATGTGACCATATGTCCTAAATCTTTTAAATTTTAAAATACAGGGTGTTAAAGTTTAACTTTTTTATTCGTTTTTGGCGTATACCTTGTACATTTTTTACGATATTTAATTTAAATTTGGTATACAGTCTACCATAATTAAGCTTTATGAAATGGTAATATTACATTTTAAGAAATTATACAAAGTACTCCTTTTTTTGGGACACGGTTCCTTTAGGCCCTCCCAACTTTTTATTGGAACGCCGCTGGTTATTTTTGCTTCTGGAATCGTATTTCGCATTTTATTTTGTAACTTTTTTATGTCTTGTAATTTTCTGATATTTTACATTGTTTAGAAGATATTATACCTCACATCTTCTCCTCATTAATCCTCGCACTCAAAAAAAAATCAAGATTGCTATGGATACATTTTTATTAAGTGTTTTCTATTGTAATCTTGGACAGTACTATCATAAAGCTTAGTTATGGTAGACTGTGTACCAAATATTTAAATTAAACATACCTAACTAAGCTTTCTGAAATATTAATTATTCTAAAAATATATTATTAATAATACAAGTTAGTTAACTAATTACAATAATTGTTGAAAATGGCTCCCTCCTGCCATTAGGCACGCCTCAGATCTTCTCATTGATCCCCGCACTCTTTCAAAAATACCGGGAGTGTTTCTAACCGTTTCAAATCCAGCGATTATGCGATTTCTTAAATCGTCCACAGTATCCACTGGTGTTACATACACTAAGGACTTAATATGTCCCCATAGGAAATAATCTAAACTGTTTAAATCGGGTGACCTAGGAGGCCATGGTTGTGGTCCTCCACGACCTATCCACCTTTCAGGATACATTTCATTTAAATATTCACGTGCCAGAACACTGAAATGTGCTGGAGCGCCATCGTGCATATACCAATGTTGGTTTCTTAATAAAAGTGGTACTTCCTCAAGTAGAAGTGGCAATTCTTCTTGCAAGAACTGGCGATATGACTGACCATTAAGGCGAGCAGGTAAAAAGAAGGGACCTATCAAATAATCTCCAATAATACCAGCCCATACGTTTAATGAAAACTGCTCTTGATAATGCGCTTCTACTATGGCGTGTGGATTTTCCTGAGCCCATAAATGATTGTTATGAAAATTAGTTATTTGATTTCTTGAAAAGTTAGCTTCATCTGTAAAAAGGATTTGACTTTCAAAATGGGGATTTACTGCGAGCCTCTGTAGGTACCATTGACAGAAATTAATCCGTAAAGGAAAATCCCGGGGAAGCAGTGCTTGCACTCTTTGAAGATGGTATGGGTAAAGTTGCTGGTCCGACAAGATTCTCCAAACAATTTGATGACAAATATTTAAATTTATGGCAATCTTTCTAGTGCTGGTTTCTGGATGATTATCTATTTCATTTAATACAGCTTCCTCGATAGCTGGTGTTCTAACAGTACGAGGTCTTCCTGCGTTAGCTGTATCTTTTTGAAAATGCCCAGTTTCATGAAGGCGTCGATGAATATTCGAGAATGTTCTACTGTCAGGTATCACACGATTCGGATATCTTTCACCATAAATACGTCTGGCTTCAAAAGCGTTTCCATTGGCAAGGCCATAAATAAAGTGCATATCAGCCATTTCAGAATTCGTAAAATTCGGCATATTTATTAGGTAGATAAATTTCAATTCAAAACTGTAGCTTACACGTTAACTAATAATTATTGACTTACTTAGCATAAAATGACTTCTGTTGTAAATACGAAAGAATTGTACTGTCAAAGATGACAACAGAAAAAACTTAATAAAAATGTTTTCATAGCAATCTTGATTTTTTTTGGCAAGGTGCGAGGGTTAATGAGGAGAAGATGTGAGGTTGGGTTGGGTCTTCTAAACAATGCAAAATATCAGAAAATTACAAGACATAAAAAAGTTACAAAATAAAATGCGAAATACGATTCCAGAAGCAAAAATAACCAGCGGCGTTCCAATAAAAAGTTGGGAGGGCCTAAAGGAACCGTGTCCCAAAAAAAGGAGTACTCTGTATAATTTCTTAAAATGTAATATTACCATTTCATAAAGCTTAATTATGGTAGACTGTATACCAAATTTAAATTAAATATCGTAAAAAATGTACAAGGTATACGCCAAAAACGAATAAAAAAGTTAAACTTTAACACCCTGTATTTTAAAATTTAAACGATTTAGGACATATGGTCACATGAACTTTTTCTCTTAAAATCGCTTGTAGAATCACCCTCTTTATTATCAGCACGACATTTAGGAACACCCTATATATATATATATATATATATATATATATATATATATATATATATATATATATATATATATATATATATATATATATATATATATATATATATACCGGGTGTCAACGAGATCACTTTCCGGCTGCCATTTATTTAGTTTTTAATCGAACAAGATGAAACTTGGCACGAGTCATAGGCTAATAAAAAGTCACTTTTCGAGGTACTTGTCAAATTTCGACGACTTCCGGTTTAGCCGGAAGTGACCCCAACTTTGAATTTTCAATTGAGACACCCTGTATATTTCTTGATTTTTGGAATCTAGAGATCATTTTACGTACAACTGTATTATAGTTATTACTTTTTGTGTCAATCTGACATTTTTAAAACAAATATTTTGTTTTAATCTAGAGTGCCATGACCCACCTTAAATCGTACTAATAGACGTTTACATCCGCACAAAAATATATACACAATTTTATCCCCTTTCATTTGTATTACCAGAGCGTTCAAAGTTGACTAAATCACGTTTTTGATAATAACTTAAAAAAATTAAATACAACTATAACACTTTCATAGTATAATTGAATCACAGGTTGGAAGAAGGAAATGAATCCAAACTGTTGATTTTGAGAAAATCGAAGAAAACTTTTTTACTTTCTTTTTTCATTTTTTCTTGAATTTAACTTGTGGATAAAATATAGTGTGTTTTAAGTCCAGTAGGATAATTGGATGCCATATAGTGGTTTTTATTAGTTAGTTATCATAATCATGAGGGTCTTGGATTTATTTCCTTCTTCTAATTTATGATTTTTTAAAGAGAATAAGCACAATAACCACATGAAATATTGTTATTTACCAGACATATTAATAATAACAAAACAGACGAACTTAAACAGTAGGTTACGTTAAGCTAAATTTTTAAAAACTTATATCTACGCGATCCTGAACCCAAATATGACTTTCTAACTTTCGACTTCCGCGGGGTTTCAGATGAAGTAGTTGGGATGTCAGTATATTCTCGTAGAAATATTTTTTTATCATCTAGTATATACTGAATAATTTTGCGGATATCTTCCATCTTTTTTTGATTTATTGGTACTTTACCCTCGTACGCTGCAGTGGTCGTTAGTGCAGGGTGTACCCCAGCTTTACGGAGCACAAAACTGTTTTTACCAGTCCATCAGTGTGTTCTAAAGCTGTTAACAAACCTGAACAAACAAGGTCCACTCTCAATAATACCAGAAACAGTACTGAATAACTGAATTAATATATAACAGAATACCTACAATAGTTTGAAGAAGGGAATAAATTCAGGATATATTTCCTTCTTAAAACTAATGTAATATGTTACCGCCTATCTCTGCGTAACGTGTGAGGTCTTTATGTCCTTCTTAGCACTAAAACATGCCTTAAAAATGCTAATTTTAATAAAAAGTCATTTTGCCATATTTTGGCGTTTATTTCCTTCTTCTAACTGGTGGTTTAATTACACCCAACGGTGCATCACTCTAAAGAAAACTGCATTTTATTGCCATAGCCATTTGTTATGGTTTGATAAAACATGTAACTGCACGACGATCAAATATTATATCCAGTTAGCCATGACAAACAATTAAATTATAGCTGGTTAAAAAATAACAGAATGAAGCCTCAATATATTGTTAAGTTTGCCATGGAAAACAATTGAATTCAGGATAAATGATAGAATTTTACAAATTTGTAAACAATTATTTTTTCTGGTGTTTAATATTATGTTTCTGGATTGTGGTGAATTGTTTACAGCCACCCATTATTATTATTCAGTTTTGTCATGGCTAAGTGGATATAATATTTGATCGTCGTGCAGTTGCATGTTTGATCAAACCATATAAAATGGCTATTTCAATACAATGTAGTTTTCTTTAGAAAATCCAAGAGAATTTTGATGTTGTGATGCACCGTTGGATTCGTAGTAAAAAACTACATCTAATTATACTATGAAAGTGTTATAGTTGTATTTAATTTTTTTAAGTTATTATCAAAAACGTGATTTAGTCAACTTTGAACGCTCTGGTAAGACAAATGAACGGTGATAAAATTGTGTAGGTATTTTTGTGCAGATGTACACGTCTATTAGAACGATTTAAGGTGGGTCATGACACTCTAGATTAAAACACAAAATTTGTTTTAAAAATGGTAAAGTGACACAAAAGTAATAAAAATAATACAGCTGTACGTAAAATGATCTCTAGATTCCGAAAATCAAGAAATATACAGGGTGTCTCATTTGAAAATCTAAAGTTGGTGTCACTTCCGGCTAAACCGGAAGTCGTCGAAATTTGACAAGTACCTAGAAAAGTGACTTTTTACTTGCCTATGACTCCTGCCAAGTTTCATCTTGTTCGATTAAATACTAAAGAAATGGCAGCCGGAAAGTGATGTGTGTATATATATATATATATATATATATATATATATATATATATATATATATATATATATATATATATATATATATATATATATATTATTTTCTCAAGTTCGTTGTCGACCGAGAAACAAGCAGCCGACAAGAAGCGCAAATTAAACAATCACCATCTAACTCGGTCACCGTACGACGATAAACTTAATTGAGTCGGATGTCAAGTAAACCGTATATATATTTGTATTTCTGTGTGGCTGTTTGTATGGATGTATGTAGCGATACGGATACGAAGGGCAGTCTATTCTCGATCACCAGTCCGAAGGAGTGTGATATCTTTCTTAACACATGCTCTAGAAGCATGAAATTTTCAGTGCATGACAATGATGATATTGTCGACATCAGAGCCCCCTCGGGGGAGGGGGGGATTTGGCGGTCTACATCCTATTTATTATTTAATCGATCTGTTTTTATAAACGTTTCAAAACGTCTAGTTTCTTGGGTGGTTTGATGCAGACTTGAGAAGGCTCGTTATTCAGAAAAAATAGCTCATTTTAATTGAAAAAATATAATAATGGCAAATATCAAATATTTTTCCATTTAAGGGAACAATGCAAGGAGCATCGTCAGGTCTGTTACCAAAGATACGTAAATAGAATAGAAAACAATATTAGTGCTGACCCTGTAGCATTTGAATGCTACATTGTTTTCTAAATTAAAAATAGAATGTGAAGTTCATTTTGACAAAATGGTGAAGATTTTTTGTTAATTTTGACATGACCACTCACATGGGTGAAACTTGAATTGAATAAGTGGAAACACGACCATTACACCATTAGTAGTCCATCCTACTACTACGTGGCACTGTAGGATAATTCTTATGCAAGTTTTCCCGAAAGCATCCGGTAATTCTAATTGCATGTTCAGAAGGTCAAAATTCACATTTTTGTCATCTGCCGTGATAGACACAAAAGAGCCTTTTTTAACATGATCCTTTTTGTTTGTTCTTTAAGAATTCTGCTTTTGTTTAAACAATATATTTAATATATGTTTTAAATAATGCTGGGCTGCAGTGCAGGCAGAGAAATTACTTAGTCTCAACTCAATGTTGTCTGTTAATTTTTTTAATTGTTCTTCCATGCACTCCCTAATTTTTTTAGGGTGTGATTTAAACGGGCAGCGAAATTTTACAATTTTGACACATCGTAATATACGATTGGCCGGCGAAATGATGGATTGGGCGGTGAAGCTTGATCAGGTAATAAAACAAAAATTGGTCTACGTTTTAGATTTGAACAAGCAGCTTCAAAATCTTTTAAGCAGTAAAAAAAAATAAGTTGCAACTAAATAAATATTTGGTCTGTGCGAAATAAATTACATTTTTTTTTTTTGCCTGCTCCAAAATCAAGTTGACTGCTGAAAAAATATTGTAACATTACAAATTGATGGGTAATCTAATACTGTTCTGACTGCTCTAAAATTAACTTAGCGTGTAATAAGGGGTAATTAATTACGTAAAAAATAAAGCATTTAATTAGAAAACTCCAAATATTGATTAATGTAAAAGCACATACATTTCATGGTATTATTAGTAAGGCTGCCCACCATGAGCGCCCACAGGACTTTTAAAGTTGTATATCTCTGTTGCTACGGAACCCATACCAAATTCAGGTGAGCCTACTAGGAATGTTTTGGTAAAGAAAAAAAGTTAAATTTTTGCTTGCCCCCCCCCCCCCTGAGAAAAAAAAGAACACGTTTAGGTATTTTATCCATTAATTTTTCTAAACAAATTTTACATCATTTCGTCGACAATTTTTAAATTTTAAGAGAAAAAAATGTGTTAGTAGAAAGTTATAGTCATTTGATTTTTTTTTAAATTACGTTTTAAGTTTAAAAAAATTCAAATGACTTTAACTCTCAACTAACACATTTTTTTCTCTTAAAATTTAAAAATTTTCGACGAAATGGTGTAAAATTTGTTTAGAAAAAATAATAAATAAAATACCTAAACGTGTTCATTTTTTTCTGAGGGGGGGGGGGTGGGGGGTGGCAAGCAAAAATTTAACTTTTTTTCTTTACCAAAACATTCCTATTAGGCTCACCTGAATTTGGTAGGGGTCCCGTATGTAGCAACAGAGATATACAACTTTAAAATTCCTGTGGGCCGCCTTAGTGCCGCTCCAGTAGCACTACATCGCGGGGAACTCGGCCGCAGCAGCAGTTCACTTTTTGGAATTCTTTAAAATTACGGTACGCCGCCGGGCCACGCGGCACGCCGTCCGGTACTACTACGAGCGAGTTGAACTCGCACCTGACCGACTTTTTGTATTTCACGTGAATATACATACGTACTTAGTTTTCGGCATCGACACCTCTGGTAACAGATCAAAAGTGGCCAATCTTAGTGATGATCAAAAGTTCAACAGACGAATTAAAGAAACCGATCGAACTAACGAATCTCGCCGCTATCTTCAAACCCTTGCCAACTAAAAATATTAAATACAGGTCATTTGACTTTCTGGCTTTTAAAGTAAATATTTTGCAGAAAACGAAACGCTGCTTAAAAACTGCTGAACGATATTTAAATACCGAGCACATTTTATTCACGGCCTAATTTATTTTGTCACCAGCCGACTAATAATTTCACCGCACAATTAATAATTTTACTGCTCGAATAGATTTCGGACTGCCCAACGGGATAGTTATTTGTTACTTAAAGTTTTATTATGCCGACCACATGAACTATATTTTGCCCATTATTGTTTCACAGGCAGTTTATTTAAAGTATTGACAGAAAATTATTATACCACCCGAGTATTTTTTTTGCCGGTTGGGCTTACCTACCTACTTATTTAAATCGCAGCAGAAATAATTACTAGCCATTTTTTTATAAATACCGGTAGACGATGTTGTTAATGCCGGTTTTATATTTGTGTAGTTATCTATTCCGTCATGAATTTCAGCATGCTAACATGAACTCGTATGAAAATGGGGATTATCTTTCAAGCTTAGGAGTTAACGGTATTTAGTAAATATAGTCTGAACTTTATGAAAATGTACCCATTTACATGGAACAAAATATAAAAGTAACATAACACATTTGTTTGCATTTTGGGCTATTTTTTAATAACAATGTGATAACCTGATAACAATAACTTTTTGGTAAATAAAGCCGACATGTACATACTTTGTAGTTTTATTATATAATTTATATTTTACGTATTATACTGTGTAGGGTTTCTAAGTATGAGTATTGGATTGTTACAGACTATTATTGTTTTTTTAGTTTGTTTATAGGTAATTTCCTCTAAAATATAATTTAATCAGTAAAATCGTCAATTTATAGCTGGTTTTACGGAATACATTAATATTTTATTGTTTCATACAAAAAACAACAAATCGTCTTTAAAACAACTAAATACTAGCTTAAAAATAAATTAATCTATTATTAAACATACCACCTTTAAACTACCCGCCACGAGAAAACAAGCTAGAGCGACATCTGGTGGTAGGATGCGTACTATTTTATTGATTTTTATTTAAATTTCGTGTTTCCAAGTTTTACTTAGGAGTTAACATTTCTAACCTCTTATATATTTTTTGTGACCACTCTTAGGCAAACACAAAATATCTCAAAAAATCTCATTTTATTAAATTATTAATTTCTTACACAAGTAACGAGTATTCATGTTTACAAGGGTATAGTTTATCCATTTTGGCATAATTTTTTTTTATTCTGTACGGTTTAACCCACGGTACACCGTACTGCGCAGGTTCCTCAATGGTTTTGGCTTTATCTGTCATTTCTGCATTTGACTTATTTCACCCTAAAAGATAGAACAATTTACAGTATTATATTCATTGTTTAATTTAGCATTTCTTAAGAATGTTACCTTTATCATTGTGTGTACTTTAAGAACTACATAACGACTGGTCCTGGTAAAAATTCGTTTTCTTGTAGTACATTTCTCCCGTCTTAGTTTTACCCTGTAGGCTTTTGATTATTTTTATACTGAAATAAAATACTAATTAATGACTGATTACTATTTATAATTAACGATGTAAATACCTTGATTTCTCAATGCTGTCACAAAGGCTACAGTGTCTGCAGGTACAGAGAGTCTTCCGCTTTGTTTTCTTTTCATTTCTAAGAGGATTGTCGGGGAACTAGAAGACTTGCCATTTCTAAACATCGTGTTTACGTTTGGGAACGACAAAATAAATGTCAAAGCCGCGTCTTGCACGGCGCACATTCGGACTGACGTCGAATGCTTTGATTGGTCAAATATGACACATGTGGTTTTCGATTCTGATTGGCCAGACGGAGACACGTGCTATCAGCAGGATTTTTGGGATAAATATGGGAGAGGTCTTGGCCAAACAGTCTTGGTAAGAAAGGGCCGTTTGACCTCGTTTTTCGAAGCTAATTGTATGGTCTAGTTAGTGATTGTGGCAAGGGTCACAATATGGTCGATGGTCGTCTTTCTTTTTGGTAACCCTCCAATGGTCATGAGGGTTTTTCCGGTAGAGGAATGGTTTTCGACGTTTTTGAAGAGATGTTTCGTGATGGGTGCAATCCCTGGTAATGATTGTCTGCCACTCATTTTGAGATGTTTCGTGACGGATGCAATCCCCTGTATATAGTTTTCTGCCACGCAATTTGAAGAGATGTTTCGTAACAGAAGCAATCCTCTGTAAATGGTTTTCCGCCACGCATTTTGAAGGATGTTTCCATTTGAGACGTTGACGACGTCGTAGTGTTCGAAGGGGTACCGACTCCAGGTGGTCCAGTCGCAGCACCTAGACCCAACTTTGGGATCACGCTGATCCACGTTTAGCCAAGCTGTAGATGCAGTCTGGTAAGGTAGTTTTTCAGACCTTGCCTCCTCTGTCAGGATCGTCGCTAAGCACTCAGTTTCGTGTGCTACGATGGATACCTACTCCTTTCTGTCTCTGGGTAAGGCCAGTATGCAGATTCTTGATAACTGATGTACATAAAAATAAGCATAAAAATTAATATTATTACGTAATTCCCCTTATTTTGAAGTTGCGCAGTATAAAGTCTTCTGTTGCCTAATGTCTATTATGTAAAAATAAGCATTCAAATTAATATTATTACGTAATTCCCCTTATTTTAAATGCGCAGTATAGTGGTTCTTTGAATACTGACGTATGTATTACTTTTTATTTTATCATATTGCATAATTCCCCTTGTCTTGCACTGATACCATGCCGCTTATTAAATGAATATTGAGTTATTAGAGTATGTATAAAGCTATTTTGGTAAGTTCTGTCTCATTATTTTTTTTAGGGCGTACCGAAAAAGATCATGATTTTTTTTGCCTTACCTACCCTTGTTGCTTTACTTGATGGTTTACCTTATTTGATTTTCTAGAGTCAATTATCTTTAAGCTGTTTTGTAGGAAGGTGTATATTTAATAGTTATTAATTTACTTACCAAAATTGTATTATTGGTTTTTACTACTTTTTATGTTGCAATTTAATTTAAGTATATATATTCACGCAGGTAACTTATTTTTCATTACCAAATAGTATATTCATTTGGCCGTCGACAGATTCACGCAGGTAACATATTTTTCATTACCAAATAGTGTAGTCATTTGGCCATCGACAGCCCTTTTAAATGAAAGAATACATGTTTTGTTGGGTAATAGTTTGTTTTATTGACTGCTAAAACACATGCAAAGAGTTTTGTCTTAATCAAAATATTATCTCAGCTTAGGTTCTGAGTTTACTAAGCTGCACGTGTACTTCTTTAATAAAACTCAGTGGCGCCCTATTGCCTTAGAAAACCTAAGCAAACAAAAGGAAAAAGGAAAATTAAAGACCTACGGCCCCGTAAATGCTCCTGGCGAAAAGCTGCCCCGCACTTGTAGGGCTTCTGGACAGTTAAATTCAATAATTTAACTCCAGAACCCAGCAACCCTATGAGTTTTTGGTCTTATGTTCATGATCAAAGTAATGACTACAATATCCCAGTGTCAATGTGTTATAGAGAGAACTAGTAGTAGTATTGGAGATAGTGTTATTTTTTTGCTAGGTTTTTTGCCTCAGTTTATGTTCAAAGTGATCATAATATGGTCATACCTAATTTTAAATTCTCAAATACTGTTGATGTAAGTGAATATCATACAGAAATTGTAGAGGTCTATGAAGCTATAAATAGGCTTCCCTGCAGGACAACCTCTGGGCCCGACGGCATTCCAGCTTTCTTTCTTAAAACATGTGTTAACACACTTGTGATACCTTTAAATATATTGTTTAAAATTTCTTTAACTACAGGTACTTTTCCTAATGCCTGGAAGTCCAGTTATTTAAAGCCAATTTTTAAATCAGGCAAGCGTGATTCCGTTGAAAACTACAGAGCCGTTTATATTTAATCTAATATGGCTATAAAAATCTTATTAGCCAGAGGCTGTCTTGGGATTTCAGAGATCTTATTAATCGTGAGCAGCATGGATTCGTTCCGGGGCGGTCTAAAAGCACAAACTTTTTTATTTATCAAAATATTATTATCAATAGCCTTGAAAACACGCCCAGGTCGACGCTGTTTATACAGACTTTTCTAAGGCTTTTGACAGAGTCGATCATGGCCTTCTATTGAGTAAGCTTGAAGGTTTTGGCGTTGCCCTCGAATGGATTCAGAGCTATGCCTCTAGAAGGACACAATATGTCAAATATGGGGGCTATACTTCTGAACCTATTTTTGTACCTTCTGGTGTCCCTCAAGGGTCACATTGTTGCACTGGGGGGTATAACATTTTTTTAATAGACTTAGTTCACACTGTGAAAAACAGTCATCTGTTGATGTTTGCTCATGACGTAAAATTGTTTTGCCCAGTTGCCTCAACATTGGATTGCCCTAATTTACAAAACGATTTAACCAGTTTTCACCAATTGTTAACTTAAATATTAAAAATTGTAATAACATTTTCTAGGTCTTACTTGCCATTTCTATGTAATTATTCAATGAATAATAACCCGTTATCTAGAGAACATAGTGTGAAAGATCTTGGTGTTACACTGGATTGAAATTTTACCTTTACCCAACACATATTAAATATTTCTATAAGATCTATAAAAAACCTTAAGTACTGGTACTGGTTTTTCTATTGCTAGAATATTGCTCAGTAATCTGGTCTCCTAATTACAGAGTGCATGTTGAGGCTATTAAGCGAATACAGCGCAGAATTGCTGCCTTTAGGTTGGGGTACTCTCGTGAAGAGTATACCTACGATGAAATTCTGTTTTTATTAAGATTTCAAACGTTGAAGTCCAGGAAATTTGTTAGTGATATTTGTTTTTTGCAGGGCATTATTAGTGGCCTTATTGACTGTCCTGAAATTATATGTCTTATTAATTTAAACACTGTTAAAAAACGTGGTCGCCATACATATACATTCAGAATTCCATTTCATTCTACAAATTACGACTGTAGAGAGTCATTGACCAGAATTATCAGGCAGGCAAATACTGTTATTTCCAAAAACGATATTTGTTTTTCAGTCTAAAGCTAGATAGCCTCAAAAGGTTGTTAAGGTTTGTGATTATTTAACTTGCTATTAATTTGTATATTACGATTGGCTTTTGTCAAACGAAATTATAGTATTATTATTACAGCAGTTGCAACGGATAGTTTATTTTTATGGTATCGTCCTACCTTTTTGGTAATATTCCCTTATTCTTTGAACGTTTTTTTTAGGCCGCTTCATTTGGTCACAATTTTTCTTAACCTCGAATTTAATTTTTATAATTTTCCCGTCACTATATCCTGGACCCAGCCCTTGCTCGTTGCCAGTCTGTATTATTTATCCCTAGGGAAACTACATCTCAATTTTGCCCTAAAAATTTTATTTTCAATGTAATAAAATACATCTTTGTTTACGTCGACACGTCACTCCGGGGGGCGCATTCAGAATCCACGCCCGGGTGTTCCCGGGTAAACATTCGACCGTTCAGAATCAGGCGGCCAGCCGTTGTTTCTTATGGCCGTGACGTTATTGACAAGTTAATTTTTACCCACGGGGCGTCGATTCTGAATGCGCCCCGGCAACAATTAACAGCTGGCACGGCAGCCTTTCGAATTATTGTAGTTTCATCGCTTTTCGGTCATGGTTCGCCCTCTGTTGGGTGGCGAAAACGTCTTAAGCCATGTAAAGATGGAATCCTGCTATCTCTCAGAGATTGTTGAATTTATGATCTGTACAAAATTGGTGCGGTATTGGTTCCTGTAATCACAGGTGTACATTTCGTTTTGTATGTAATATTGGATTCTGTTTTCTTGTGGTTCCGCAACTTCATGAGTTATACGGTAGAGGTCGTACGTGGTATATTACGGGAGTTTTGACGATATTCACTTGCCTTTTTGGTTTGAGCTTGGCAATTTGGATAGTCTTGAAACTACTATTATTTAATTGAATACTTCCTAAGTTGTGGTCAAATTGGATGAGGGATAACACCCCTTGTCATCATTTAGTTTTGTTTTGAGCCAACGCCACATATGGTGCATAAGTAGTTACCTCCGGAATCTGTCATTCTCCAGGGTCTTTTTCACCGGCAGAACATCTTCACATAATCACGTCTTTTTCACCGGCAGACCATCTTCACATAATCACATCTTTTTCACCGAGAGACCGTCTTTTTCACCAGCAGACCGTCTTTTCCATCTTCTTTTACACCGAGTGACAACACCATCTTTATCACCGGCTTTCTACTAGAAGGTCTACTGCCTGAGCCGTTATAGCCTGGAGCCAGGACACCTTCATCAGGGGACGACCCCTTCAGGCAACGTTACATTTTTAGTATTAATTCATTCGATTATTGACTTAAGTGATGTCAAGTACCATTTATTGTCTATTGGTCTTGTGACCTATGCACCTGTACGTACCTTAAACGTCGGACTGCAAGTCACGTAACCGCATAGTTTCACTTATGTCTAAGTAAGGGCAAATGTTCTTACTTTGGTAAAAGGAAATATTTTTGTTATTTCCATCTACTATGCTTTTCATTTTGTTTAGACATTTCACACCCATATCTAGCTTGTAAATAAATTGTAAATTTGTTTTTAAAGATAAGCGTATTTGGCTCACCGAACAGCCCCGTTTCAAGTTAATTTTTATTATCTTGGCTTTAGTTACTGAGCGAGTTGAAAGCGGGGTCCCAATGCTACTTAGGAGGGTTTCTGTTTTTATTCTGGCTAATAAAACAGTGGCGCTCAGGCCACTCTCCGGAATTTGAGCTGGGGCTTTCTTTTTTAGTACGCATGCGCAAGCTCCTCACATTCAGCTCGACTCGTTACTTGGTTTAAATTTTTAATTTCTCGAACTTTTAAATTTGTACTGAACTTTGGATTTTAATTTTGGAGGGCAAGTGAAAGTAAATTAAATTCTTCTTCATTGCGGAAAAGAGCGTGGCACGATAACCAAGTGTGATATGCTTATTATTTTTGTATTTCTTTTTATATGTTTAAAACGTTGTTAATGACTTGTTAGTGTTTAATAGTATTTATGTAAAGGGTTTACCGTAAATAAAAAAATAATACATTAGCCCCAAATAACGGTGCTACCAAATCAACCGTCTTAAGATTTGTAAAAAGCCACAAGTATTACCCATACAAGGTTTACCTTATCCAGGACCTTTTAAATGGATGATAACGATAGAAGACTACAGTTCTGTGAAGAAATGATGGCAATATATGACGAAAATAACATATTTCCGCCAAACATTATTTTTTCTCATAAGATTACGTTTATTTAAATGGAGTGGTTAACAGACATAATTATCGTTTCTGGTCTCAGCAAAACCCACGCTAGAATTGTGAAGCACATACCCAACGTCCTGAGAAAGTAAATGTGTGGGCTGATCTAATTAATAATAGAATCTTGGGACCATATGTTTTTGAAGAAAATCTTAGGGTGGTCTCACACTGGAACCGACTACGTGTGACTTTTGGTCGTACATAGTCGCACGGCTACGCACAACTCATCCCGTCCCTGGGAATGTAATCAGCGCTCTCACACTGGAAGCGACTTCATCGTGCGACTACGTGCATTTAATTCAGACCTGTGACTCGATCCCGGCGGGCTTGGATTTTTGTGCGACATTGTGCAATTTATATTGAAGAAGTAACAGGGTTTTTAAATTTTTTGTTGAACGAGTTCAAACTCATTCGGAAGTGTCAAAGAATATCTCAGAATCTTGCTGCAAATCACCCATTAAATGGTGAAACTCACCATGCTCTTCTCTCTTCAGGAATATCTCGTTAATTAACGCATGTCGTTCTTCTTGAACATCGTCATCTTCGCCTCGTCAGCAAACCACTACTTTTATCCAAATAAAACAACTCATTCATCGTTTCAAAATATTCTAATACGAAAATACTGAATGAAATGTCACGGCAACCAACACACAACAGCCGCCTGTGAACTGTGAACGACAAAGGATACCAACTAAACAAGTAGTCTGCTCCAATGTGAGAGCTCAAGTCGTACGATCAAGTCAACGTCTAGTCGTCCATAGTTGCAGTCGCACGTAGTCGATTCCAGTGTGAGACCAGCCTTACAGCTGAACGCTATTTAGATTCCCTCAGGTTTGAGTTAATACCCGCATTAACAGTTTATTTTTTCTAACGAAGTTGATCCAGATATTCCACATGAAAGAATATAGTTTTAACAAGATGGCGCACCACCCCGTTTTGATATTAATGTTCGTAAATACTTAGATGAAAATTTTCCAAATCGCTGGATAGGTTGACGAGGTGCAGTTGAATTACCACCAAGATCTCTGTACCTTATGCCGTTTCACTATTTTCTTTAAGGGTATTTGAAAGAGCGAGTGTACCAGAATAGACCACAAGGAAGGTGGTAGAGGATTTCTTCCTCGACCGAGGTGGTACCACCCCACACATCCTCTTAAAGGGCTGGTGAACTCCGTACGGATGTTTCCAGCTCTGGATGTGTGAGTCAGATTTCCCCAGTACACCCATGGTACATAATACTTAGACTTCGATCTTCGTGGGCTGTCAGAACAAAAAAAACATTGACGACCTAAAAGATAGAATTCGAATTGAGATCAATAACTTAGAGCCCCAAATATTGGTAATTCAGTAGATAGTTTTTACCACTGACTTGGTGCATGCCAAGTAGAAGGTGGGGGGTCATATTTAACATTTCTAACGTTAGGCCACATCTTACGAGTACTAATTAACTACTTTTAACATAATTTTAAATAAAATAAATTATTATTATATTGTTATTTAATTATTTTTACAATAACATTAGTCCTACAAATCCTAGTAATTAAACGTAACACATGATTTATTGTTATCATTAAATTCAGTTTTTAACGAACTTCTCAACGAACCCCCATTTGACATAGGTTGCCATTTAACAAAAAGTTGGGGTGGCGGAGGGTTAGAGGGTTAAAGGGAGACGGTTTAAATTACTAGAGAAAAATAAGTAAACAGTTCAATTAATTCACGTGTTTTAGTATTTTACTCAAAAATAATGCATTCAAGAAATATGAATTTTATGCAGGACTTCTGAGCCACCTTGTATATAACGTCATATTCGGGGTGAATTTTTTAACTCTTGTACTTTTTTTAATGTTTTTCTAAGATTTATTATTATTTCGTCTTATAAGGTCTATTAAGGTATTTTAAAGTACTTTTTGTTCTAATATTACTTTCAGCAATAATTTTTAGTTTTTAGTAGTACATGCGTGTTCTGATTATATGTATATTGCTTTTGTCAACAATATATTTACTTCGAGAATAAAGCTCAAAACTTTGACTTTAAGATCATTCTAAAATTTAGTTTTTTGTTATTAAACAGCAGTAATTAAAAAAAAACTCATTTCTATTTAAAACATTGCGAAGGTGTGTGAGTATTAATTCTCATATTACCTTTTAAGTAACTGATATTTTTAGGTAACCAAAGATTTTTATACCCACAATACCAAACTGGCCCTGCTCCTGGTCCTTCAGCTGCTGTTGAAGATGATGATGGCTTGGGTCCTTTACCCTCAGGATGGGAAAGAAGGGCGCAACCCGAAGGAAGAGTCTATTTTGTAAATCATAAAGTAGGTACCTAGTAAAAATTTTGTTAAATGCATACTTTTTAAAAATAAGTTAATATAAATCGATTGAAGATTGAGATCAACTTTACAGTAATAATTTAATTACTTTTGATAAGTCAATTATTGACATTTAGGTTTGGCCTTAATTTTACTCTGCATCGGGTTGCAAATCCTTAGTTGCCACTTAAACTCTTGATTAAAGCGCCTTAAAGTGCCACAAACTTTCATGGCAGGCTTCATAAACTCATGGATCAGTCACTTGAAGAGTGTCTCAACAAGACAGGTTTAAAGCAAGCAAAGCTTTTAATTATACACAAAACCAACTCACTCAAACCAAGCCACTATTGATGCTCAGTAGAACTAGTATACCAACTGGATCCCCTTTTGCAATAGACAACCAACCAACAAAAGCATTGTTTTGAGATATTAGCATATTAAAAATGCAATTTATTTTGTAATTATTTGATATTAAAATAAACCGTTTATTTACTTTACTATTTACATTTATTTATTTAAAGTTTTGCAAACCAAACCTCTGTATTATACCGAAATTTTTGCTTATAGTAGGTAATTCCATATTGATTATAAAACATTTCAATAATTTAAAAAATATCAATCAACAAACTATTAAATAATATATTTTGGTCCATTTTAGCCACGATATAGCAAATAAACAGTAAAGACGTATTTTATCAAAATTTCTGCTTAAAATATCGTTTTTTAAAACTGAAAAACTTACAACATAATTTTCATTTTTGCATTAAGGAACCAACTTAAGGGTGTAAATAAAATGTTACATTAGCAACCTCCGTTTAACCACTTTGATGCATATTATTTTGTTACAAATGCTTTTAAAAAATCAGCCATTTTTGCAAAAAAAATCAGTAATTTAACAGCTTTGTTTGGGAACATTAAATAATTCCATTTTATTCTTCAGAACCGAACAACACAGTGGGAGGATCCTCGAACACAGGGTCAAGAAATTGGAGAGATTGATGAACTACCACTGCCGCCGGGCTGGGAAATACGTTACACAGAAGATATCAAACGGTAATCATTAAGTTAGATTTAATCTATATACAAGGTGTCCAAGAAAGTATGCAATCAATGGGAAACTTTTTTATTATTCATCGATTTTTATTATTCATTAATTTTTATTATTTATTTTTATTATTCATGATTTCTCAAAAATATTTATTCCTGTCGTTTATCGTCAAACTAATGATTGACATATTTTATGTGTGAGTAAGGGTGCAAATGGTGTTTTTTTTAATACGAGAAAATGTTGTAGAAAAAAGTTTAATTTAAATTAAAAACCTAGACCAGATATGAAATCTGAGAATGATATATTTTAATATTTTTTCTTTTTTTCATTTTTTCCAACTGCACCACTGGTTAATTATGGTATTTTGTATCATAAAAATTTTGTTTTTTGAGACATACGAAGCTTGTTGCACACATAATTAAATTTGGCGACGTTTAACTTTGGTTTTCGAGCCACTGCGTTCCATCAAAAACTGTTTTTTTGGTTAATTATTCCAGTATCCCTATTTGTAAATATTAATATATAGAACTACATAAATTTCCATCTTCCCTTTTCGGCGAATTATACCATGGCTCTAAAAGATCACCTTCGGATGGAGCCGGCCTCTTTAATTGCGCAACTCAATCCTTTGCCGGGCTAACATCGCCCCAACCAGGCTCTGGTTGATTCTTTTTAGTCAATATTCACTCTTGTAAATATTGTACTAAAAGCACTTTTTAATTGTAAATATATGAAGTATGGAATGAATTGGTAACTATAGCTAAAAACAATAAAATCCTTTGAAATGACTGCCGTGTCTTGCACTAAACAAGGAAGGTAGTAGAGGATTTCGTCCTCGTCCGGGGAGGCACCACCCCACATATCTGCTTAAAGGGCTGGTGCAATCCATACGGATGTTTCCAGCTCTGGATGTGTGAGTCGGACACTTCTAGTACACCCAGAGTACTTGGGTTTAGACCTTCGTAGACTGTCCAAACATAAAAAAATTGCCTCGGCAAACAGATTAGCCTGATATTTAGTAAAAATAAGAATAACTCTTGCCATATTATTAAAAATAATTAGTAGTAGGTACCTATATTTCTTATTTGTAAATTTTTATAATCTTTTGCTATTTGCAGTACGCCATTGACTATATTTTATTTTTATGCGCTGGAACTATTTGCCCTACAACAATCTGCGGAAAAATTAGAACTCTCTAAGAGTTATGTTACATTACATCAGCATTTTTATTTTTTAGGCAAAAATTAGGACACCGCGTATTTCAGTGAGTTTTTCCAAAATAAAATATATGTAAGTAACTAAATACTGCTTTAAAAGTTTATGTCTTATCGGTAGGACAAATATGCGGCCAGATTCTCCAATGCTAGACCGGTCTAATTTGACAACCAAAAGTTTGAAACTGACAAGTCTAAGAATAGGGCCACTAAGTTTTATGCTATTATTTGTTTCTTAGTTTTTCCACAATAATAAAATTAAATTCGTTTTAGCAACACGTTCCAAGATGAAAATCATTCGAAAACCAAACAAATCGCTAACAGAGTAGAATAACTCATAAGTTTTTAATGACGACTTATTAATAATGACAGCACAAAAACCTGTCAAAACCTAACTGATCAACTAGCAGATCTTAATTTAAACCAATACAAAATCTTAAACATTTTTAGTGAATCTGAGCGATGATGTTTATGAAAAGTTTAATTTCAAGTTTAATTTTTAATTTACCATAATTTTCTCGTAAAGGATCATTGAAACAAGCAGTTTCATAAATGTGTCCAAAAAAAAAATTAAGTTACTAATGTAACATACATACTAGAGAGTTCTAATTTTTCCGTAAATTGTAGGGTAAATAGAATTAAAACTAGATCGCCTAATCGCCCCCCTTCGAGGGGCTCTATAATGTCGGCAATACCATCATTGTCATGCCCTGAAAATGTCGTGTTCTTAGAGCACGTATTAAGAAATATATCACACTCCTTCGGACTGATAGGATAGGATAGGATAGGATTAAGGTGAGTGGGTCAAAAACTGACCCTCCACTGCGACCATCGCGATCTATTGTGGCTCACATCTATTAGATTTCTTCCAAGAGGTCCAGCCTCTGTATGAAGCCGATTATAGTGCTGGGAGAGGCGTAGATTAGATTTCCTGGCGGAAGCATCCCCTCGCCAAATAACGAAAATCTTATTCTACCTCGGGCATGTGCACACTATGTGTTCTGCCGTTTCTTCATCCTCCATGCAGAGTCGGCAGTCGGCGTCTTGCGCCAGTCCGATCCTTTGCATGTGATGTCTCAGCCTGCAATGGCCGGTAAGTAAGCCGACTAGGATTTTGAGGTGCGACCTGTTTAGTTCCAGTAGTTTATTCGCAATTCGATGTGCCAAAGGATTATTTATGAATGCCGTTGAGTGTCTTAGACCCGGTATTCTCGACCAGTATCTTGTCCATTCCTCTTCGGCCCATGCTGAAAGCGCACGCTTGGCCGCTGTATTACGCTTGGCCGCTCATTTAGCGAGCAGGTCGGCTGTTTCATTGCCCTCGAGGCCTGTGTGTCCCGGTATCGACACCAGGGTGATTTTGTTCTGTTTTCCGATTACAGTCAGCACCTCACGGCATTTCCACACCATATTTGAGGTGCACCAGCTGGATTCCAACGGTTTAAGAGCAGCTTGACTGTCAGAAAAGATTTTTATTGTTTTACGTGTGTATTGCCGTTTTGCCAGCATTCTTACACTTTCCTCAATGGCGTACACCTCTGCATGGAATACAGTCGCTAATGACCCCAGGCTATATGTCAGCTCTGTTTTTGGGCTACTGCCATATATTCCGGCTCCGACACCCTTGCTAGTTTTAGATCCATCGATAAATAAGCAAATATCTGCTCTAAGTAGGTCAGTTTTATTCCGAACCCATTCTTCCCTTCCAGGATAGATTACAGTATAGGGCATATAACTATATGCCCTATACTGTAATCTATCTAAGCAACTGCTTAACCTTTTAGGCATGATGTCCGAGGGCATACCCAGAATGCCGTGAGCTAAAGGGCCCTACAGCAGACTTGTCTCCCTCATGACATATGCCTGCATGCTATTTGTTGCATGATAGAGTCTGTATGTGGCCCATTGCCTCTCTCTCCAGATATATGTGGAGAGGAAGTAGTTCTAGTAGGGCCTCCATAGATGCCGTTGGCGTGGTGCAGAAGGCACCCGTAATCGTCAGGCATGTTTGGCGCTGTAGGCCGGACAGATTGGCTTGAGCTAGGCGCCGATGGCCCTTCCTCCACCAGACAACAGAGTCATATGCTATCATTGGTCTTACGATCATTACGTATAGTGTGACAGGCCATTTTTGCCACATTGTGTGGGTATGTGTTTACTAATTAATTTTATTCGCGATTGCCTGTTTAGTTTTACTTGATAATTTACCTTGATTAAGAAGCTGAACCTTCACTCTCACACTGGGTGGGCTGGCATTGCCCTGTGTTCCAGGTTACTCCCTGTCTGTCTTTTGATTGTCTTTTATCCTGCCCAAATCAGCAGTCCAATGTCCATCTCACATGGCTCGTAGTTTGATTTAACGTTCTCTTTTGTTGGGCCCTGAATTTTGCCTTTTTTGCCTTGCTTAAAGTTCTCCCTGTGTATAGACAAGTCGCCCTTAGTCTATTTATGCTAACGTGATTTTAGAATTTGAATTTTATGGGTATACCTACTTGTTTTTTTCCCTTGTTTACATTCTCTTCCAACATTGAAGCTCCCTCAATTTGTAAGGCTTTTGATCGCATTGCCTGTACTGTCCTGGTTTCTGTATTATTCTGTATGTCTGTATTATTCAAACGGCATTAATTTCTACAGAATTTGTTGAAATTCTAGAAATGGGTTAACTTTGGTTAGAACTCCTTTTTTTTTGACTGACAGCTGGTACTATGAAAGTCTTCCAGTGTTGCCAAATCCTGTAGCCCTGTGCATTTTCGCGTGGCCAGCGCGGTTATTCGATGCTCGGTCGTTAAGGCCACAGGTTGCAGCGGAAGATTTTCTGTAGGGTCGACAGCGCAAGGACGGAAATTTACGGGCCCCATTTTGTTGTGTCTGTGGTGGGATAGCAAGGTCATCTTATTCGTCTGGACACGAGGGGTCATTTCCACGCTAACTCTCGACGTAGTTGTTCTATGGTCCCTGGTTTTAAAGCTTCAGTTTTTGAAGCTCAAGTTCTCAAGTAGTTTCTGGATAAAAGGTCAGGGACCGTGTTTAAATTCTTGGTGAATTTGTATCTGCAAGACGCAGGATTTTTTGGCGACTTCGTTCGATGATAGCCATAAACATCGGCATGACATTACATTCGGAAATCGCTGGTAACTGCCCCATTTGCTGTTGCTGCCTCTAGAATTCGGAATTTCGAGCCCTCTTGAAGAGGGTCTTCCGTAGGGGCTACAAATACCCCTATTGTCTTTGGTAGGGGCTACGAAGCATCCGTACCTACTTCTTTTTCTGGTGCGAGCTAGGAGTCATTCTACCCATTTCTTGGGTGAAGGCTAAGGAGTCTCCCTATTTACGTGTTTCTGAGGACGGACTTCCTCAGGAAGTTTTGTATTTAATTTAATTATTTTGCGGGGGCAAAAATCGCCCAATGTTCTGGTTTCTTTGGGAACATTTGTAACAATTTTTTTTTGTCAACACCAACTGTAAACCTTTTTTTTTGTGTAAATATATGTACAGGGTTAAATTTATTATGTTGTTTTTATCCAGCTCACTGCGCCCTATGTTTTAAATTCTAAATTATGAATAGCGGGTTTGTTATGTGTTGAAGCAAGTTCCTAGACCACCTAGGCGACTTCCAGTTTGTGTCGGTGTAAAAAACTGGTGGCGTCCAATCGAACCTTTCCGGCTAACTGAGCTGAGGGCTAATTTGCACGCGCGCTACTACAACCTGCTTCACTCAGAACACCCGGTTGTTTCAGTTTCTTTTTTTTTTGAGTACCTTCCAGAATTATTTTAATGTTCTTTCCAAGCTTTAAGCGGTAAGTACTTGGTCAATGATACTCATCATAGTATCATTGACAGTTTAAAACTAAACACTTTATTTAACAAAGTGCGTCGCAAATTTTTGGCGCCCAACGTGGGGCCTATTTAAAAAAAATTACCGCTTTTTTTCTAATTTTACTCTTGTGCGTCTAGTGAGCTGGATGGAACTTTGAAAATTTCCATCAATTTTAACTCTAACTGTACTAGCCCTGTATTACTGCATTTGATTTTGGCGATTTATTATCGAGTTTATTCTACTTATTACGTAACATTGATTTTCTTTGATTTGGAGATTTATTACCGATTTTAATTGACTTGTTTACGTAACTTTGATTGTCTTTGAATTTGTGGTTTATTACCGATTTTATTTTACGCCTTACGTAACTTTGATTGTCTCTGATATTGCGATTTATTACCGATTTTATTTTATTTATTTACGTGACCTTGATTATCTTTGCGTACTGTATTTTTGTTGATTTAATTACCTTTGTTTACTATATTTGACTACACCATTGGTGTAGTTTTGGTAAATTTATTCGAGTTACGCGTTTATATCTAGATTTGACTTTTTTACTTTGACTTTTGAGTTGCTATTGTTTTTGTTCACTCCAAAATGGATTATAATATGCAAGTTCATTGTCTTCGGAAAGAAATGCTTATTATAGACCGCCAACAGCGGTCTATATACCGACTGCTTGGAAAAAAATTGTCTGTGTGTGTGTGTGTGTGTGAATGTTGTCGTCCGTTTCGACATTTTCACCTTTTCAATTTTTTTTCTCGAAAATGGTTAGAGGGGCAGCAAAACGACTAGAAATTGGAAAAATTTGGGAAAAACTGGAAATTACGTTTTTTCATGAAATTTTTTGACGGAATTTAATTTTTTGGGGGTCAAAATGGATTCAAATCGAAATTCCATGTGCCCGATCGGAAAGAGCTCGCCGAAATACGTTACAAACGTATTTTATAGTTCCTTTATTCCTAATAGGAAAGGAGCAATTGATAATTAAATTTCGGTTTTTGACCATTTTTTTTTCATGACATCTCTACATTCGAATCACTCTGTATCTTTTCCTATCTAATTTCTTCCAACTTTTTCAACGCTATCCCTTGGGGATATAATCGGGCTTTAAAATCAATCCCGAATGGGTCATCCTGGGCCGGATTTAGGGGGTAAAAACGCATTTTTTCTGTTTTTTTCCATCAAAATTCATCTTTAAAAGGCATTATTATATATTATTTCTCTTATTTAACGATTCTTTTTCGGTTTATTTTCATCCCTTATCATCTCAGAACACTTCTAACTAATTAAAATTCCATATTTTTTCGTTAAAGTTATAAATAAATACCTTTTTTCGCATCGCTGCAGGAAAAATTTTAAAAAGTACATATATTACAAGCCTTGCCTTGAAAAAACAATTGAACTGACCCTCTTTACATCGAAATTAAAATATGACCTGTCAAAATGTCGCAAAAATGCCAATTTTTCTTGGGAGATTGGAAGCAGTCTGGACCAACTTCGGCTTGAAATTTACCGGGCAAGGGAATTAGGGACCTTATACTTTCGGTAGAAAGACATTTCATTTGATAAATTTGGCTTTAAATACAAATTTTTTCGATTTTCCGATGACGCTACAAGACATCATTGCAGTGGCGATCGGTAGCATGAGGCAGGTGAGGCCCGGCCTCACTACAATTAATTTAAAATGTAAAAATGAAAATTTTCGTAAGATCTCCTCACTACAATTAATTTAAAATGTAAAAATGAAAATTTTCGTAAGATTGATTAACATGTTTTGTTTTGCTCTTCTTCATCACATTACTTCAAATCTAAAATTTATTATATAAATTTGGCAATTATAAAGGTCGAAAGGTTTAGCAAACGTCTATAAAGCCACTTTTATTTACAAGGGAAGCGCTAATATTTGCGACCATATATTCGACTAAAAAAGAACCACATGCGATATTCGCAGTACGCGCTGTATGTTAACAAGTTCTTCTATGAGAGAACGGCCTATGCAGCAGAGGCCCGGTGAGCGCTAAACTCTCGAAGCAGCTCGTCTCTGGACGTGTGTGAATGGTTCTGTCTTTATTTAGTATGTTTATATTACTCACTTCCACGCGTACACGTATTCGTTGCTTCCACGCGCGAATTTATAGTGAAGAGAGGCCTGTAAAGCGCTTGGCCTCCTGATTTACTAGATATTTTATTTGAGAACGGAGCTACGTATTTTATGATGTTTTATTGCTGCGGCAAACGTCATTTTCTATGCGTTCTCAACGTGAAAAAAATGAAACTGTTACTAATGGGAGACCTACTTCACAAGTACTATTATACAAGTATACGGGCAAGAACCGAAAATAAAGACCTAATTAACAATGATGTTACATTGACTTACCAGGCGTTATTTTATGAAGTGCTTGATAATAATCAAATTACAGATCGATTTAACGGTATTAATAAGTTATTATTTTTGAACCTAATTTAACCAAACGCTTTTTGCCGATTTTGACGTATCATTTCTAAATCAGTTATTTAACAATTTAGTTCAAAGTTATAAAAATCTTTTCCAAAAAGACCGATGCAAAACCGAGCTTACAATTTTTTTTGCTGACAAACAGTTCCGTTCCTTATCTTTGCGAGAGATTATAGAGACAAAATGTTCAAAAATGGTCTAAACGAGGTTTTATCAGAAATGTACAAGTTGTTATGTTTAATAGCCAACACTACCTGGAGCATCGGTTTCAGTTGAAAGAAATTTTTTAGCTTTAAAACTCATAAAACTTATTCGAGAAATTCGACTGCACAAGAAATGTTAAATGGTTTGGTTGTAGTGTCTATAGAAAAGGCTTAATAATTAAAATGTATTCTTCTGACTCATTTTATAACTTAGTAATAGGATCGTTTGCGATTAAGTGCAACAGAAAGATAGACTTAATCTATAAAACATAATTTTTCATTTTTCTTAGTTTGTTTTTAAGTTTGCCATTTGATTTCCGTTTTATGATATTTTACGTTTTGATGTGTGTTTTAAATAAAACTATATGCTTCATATTATAACTTTTGGCCTCACCTCTTTTACTGACCACGGATCGCCACTGCATCATTGAAGCTTCTAATATTGCGCTCAGTGGCATCGAAAAATTTGTTATAATATTAAAAAATATGCATTTTATTTCCTAAGCATGAGCGTGTATACCTTTGGGCCAATAAATTAATTATTATTAAATAATTTTAATTTAATTTTAGGGAAATGAATTGATTCGGATCGTTTTAAAGTAAACAGAACGATTCGAAAATACATTTTATACCCTTGGGCAAGTCAGTGATTGTATACATGTCTACAGGGTGTCCGAAAAGTCTTTGTAAGCGCAAATATCTTAGTCATTCGCACTAAGAAAAACTTAAATGAGTCTTATTTCAAGGAAATCGTAAATTTTTTATTCCTTTGTGGGATTGTTTATATGTTGGTGTGTATACAGAGTGTCCAAAAAGTCGTTGTATGCGGAAATATCTTTGCCATTACTTCGAAGATAAACTTATTGAGCAGGTTTTCAAGAAAATCGAAAATATTTAAATTACTATGTGTCGTGTTTGTTGTGTTTGTATGTATGTATAGTACAGGGTGTCCGAAAAGTCTTTGTATGGGCAAATACCTTTGCTATTTGTACAAATATAAACTTAATTGTCGGATTTAAAGCAAATCGTATATATTTGCATTTCTATGTGTACGGAGGTATATGTCTGTATACAGGCTGTCCAAAAAGTCTTGGTTGGAATACTCCTAGTAGTACCAGGATAAATGTAATTAAACCGGATTTCATGCAAATCGATTATATTTGTTTTTATATGTGTTGTATATACGTATACAGGGTGTCCGAAAAGTCTTGGTATGGGCAAATACTTCTACTAGTACTACCGAGATAAACCTAATTAATTCGGACTTTAAGTATATCGACTATATTCCTATTTAAACGTGTGGGTGTTAGTTTGAATGTATACAGGGTGTCCAAAAAGTCTTGGTATGGGCAAATGCTTGCACTAGTACCAAGATGAACTTAACTAATTCAGATTTGAAGTACTTCGACTATATTCCTATTTAAAAGTGTTAGTGTTAGTGTGAATGTATACAGGGTATCCAAAAAGTCTTGGTATGGGCAAATACTCCTATTATTACTTAGATAAACTTTATTTGGTCGGATTTCACGCAAATCGAATACATTTGTATTAATATGTGTTTATGTTTGTATGTATGTATACAGGGTGTCCGAAAAGTTTTTTGTTGGCAAAAATAGTTTCTACGTGTGGTTTATGTATGTGTGTAGCGACACGGTTACGAAGGGCGGTCTATTCTGCATCATCAGTCCGAAGGAGTGTGATATCTTCCTTAATACATGCTCTAGCAACACGAAATTTTCAGGGCGTGACAATGATGATATTACCGACCTTATAGAGCCCCCTCGGGGGGCGATTAGGCGGTCTACCCGTACTAGTTATAGACCGCCTTTCAGACCGGTCTATATACGTAACTGTCCCTCAGGAAAATGTATGTTGGTTGACAAATCGTGTTTTTCGGCAATCTCAATTTTTTTTCTCCGAGATGTTTGCAAGGGGAACGTTCAAATTTTCTGGGTTAATAGACGGATAGTGCGTCTAGCTTCGGTAAAAAATTCAGTTATACAGGTTGTTCCGTTTCGGAGTTATAAAACGTCAAAGTCGAAATTTCCGCGATATCGTATGAAATCGATTACAGGTCGCAAAACTTAATTAAATCGATTTATATTTTCAGAGGTTGTAGAGTACCGGGAGCTTCAGAACCCTATTGAAACTGGCGGTATTCGGAAAACGGGAAGTAATTTTTTTGAATTTTTTTATGTCGAAAAATGCCGTTTGCAGACCCCTTTTTGGCGCTAAATAACTCGGTCGCCGGAACGTCGGACAGAAAAACGTATTTGAAAATAAAACTAAAGAATCTCAAATACTTTCTTTTTGCAATACATTTACCTATACCTAAAACGACTGGAAATTGGAAAAATTTGGGAAAAACTGGAAATTACGATTTTTCATGCAAATCTTTGACGGTTTTGAATTTTTTGGGGGGTCAAAATGGATTCAAATCGAAATCCCATGTACCTTATCGGAAAGACCTCGCCGAACTACGTTATAAACGTATTTTTTGGTCCCTTCATTCTTAATAGGAAAGGAGCAATCGATAATTAAATTTAGATTTTTTACGATTTTTTTCCATGACATCTCTACATTTGAATCACTCTGTATCTTTTCCTATCTAATTTCTTCCAACTTTTTCAACGCTATCCCTTGGGGATATAATCAGGCTTTAAAATGAATCCCGAATGGGTGCTCCAGGGCCTGATTTAGGGGGTAAAAACTCATTTTTTCTGTTTTTTTCCATCAAAATTCATCTTTAAATGGCATTATTATGTATTATTTCTCTTATTTAACAGCTCTTTTTTGGTTTATTTTCTTCCTACATCATCTGAGAACACTCCACACTAATTAAAATTACATATTTTTTCGTTAAAGTTATAAATAAAAAGCTCTTTTAGCATCGGTGCAGGAAAAATTTTAAAAAATGCATATATTAATAGTCTGCCTTGGAAAATCAGTTGAAGCAGCCTATCTTTACGTCGAAATTAAAAAATATGACCTGTCAGAATTATGCAAAAATGTCAATATTTTTAGTGATTTTGGAAAGATCCTGGGCCCATTTCGGCTTGGAATATATATGGAAAAGACAGAATGGACTTTATATTTTTAATTATGGTGCATTTCATTGGGCGATTTAAGCACTAAATACCAATTTTTTTATCTTTCTGAGACCCTGCAAATGGATTTAAAAATCAATTTATACGGAGAAATGTATTATAATATGATGGGTCGAAATGTCGCAAAAATGCCAGTTTTTCTTGTGAGAGTTTAGGGCTTCTGAACCGTTTTGGGCTTGAAAAATACCGGGCAACGCCTCTACAGACCTTCCGGTGTGGATTACGGAACATATAACTTGAAGAATTGGGCATTCAGAACCATTTTTAACTATTTTTCGATGACGGTGCAAAGCTGCATAGAATGGTTTTATTACATTAGTTAGTGTACGGGGTAAATCACAATGACTGGTCTGATTTAAAATTTGCTTAGGTTTGTTATTATTTGAGAACGGCTTATCTGATTAAATCGAGTGAGGTGGCAATCGAAAGGGAAGGAATTAAGCAATTTTCTTATTTCAAAATAATTTCGACATTTCGTTGGCATGACGACGAACAACTAGCTATTTTCGTTAATTTTTGAGTTGGACAGTTCAAAGTTGATATATGGGAAGAATTCGGTCAATTATTCAAAATTCTATATGTAAAATTTTGATTCGCGTGGTTTCTATAGCAACGATTAAGGATAAAGTTGCCAATTTCTAACTCACGCACGGCTGATCTGATTGAAACGAGTGAGGTGGCAATCGATTGGCAAGGAAGTAAGCTACTTTTTTATGTGAAAATAATTTTGACATTTCGTTGCCGTGACGACGAACAATTTGCTATTCCCGGTATTTATTGAGTTGGAGATTGGAAATTTGATATATGGGAAGAATTCGGTCAATCATTTATATGTGTAAATATGTGTAAATTTTGATTCGCGTGGTTTCCATAGCAACAATTAATGGTAAAGTTGACAATTTTTAACTCACGCACGGCTTATCTGATTGAAACGAGTGAGGTGGAAATCGAAAGGGAAGGGAGTAAGCTACTTTGTTATGTGAAAATAATTTTGATTTTCCGTTGCCGTGACGACGAATAATTTGCGATTTCCGTAATGTATTGAGTTGGATAGTTGAAATTTGATGTCTGGGAAGAATTCGGGCACTCATTCAAAAATATATCTGTAAAAATCGATTCCCATGGTTGGCATAGCAACGATTAAGGATAAAGTTGACGATTTCTAACTCACGCACGGCTTATCTGATTGAAACGACTGAAGTGGCAATCGAAAGGGAAGGAAGTAAGCTACTTTTTTATGTGAAAATAATTTTGATTTTCCGTTGCCGTGACGACGAATAATTTGCTATTTCCGTAATGTATTGAGTTGGATAGTTGAAATTTGATATCTGGGAAGAATTCGGTCAATCATTCAAAAATATATCTGTAAAAATCGATTCCCATGGTTTCTATAGCAGCGATTAAGGATAAAGTTGACAATTTCTAACTCACGCACGGCTTATCTGATTGAAACGACTGAAGTGACAATCGAAAGGGAAGGAAGTAAGCTAATTTTTAATTTGAAAATAATTTTGATTTTCCGCTGCCGTGACGACGAATAATTAGCTATTTCCGTAATGTATTGATTTGGATAGTTGTGTACTATGTGTCGTGTTTGTTGTGTTTGTATGTATGTATACTACAGGGTGTCCGAAAAGTCTTTGTATCGACAAATACCTTTGCTATTTGTACAAATATAAACTTAATTGTCGGATTTAAAGCAAATCGTATACATTAGCATTTCTATGTGTACGGAGGTATATGTCTGTATACAAGTTGTTCAAAAAGTCATTGTTGGAGCAAATACTCCTAGTAGTACCAGGATAAATGTAATTAAACCGGATTTCATGCAAAATCGATTATATTTGTTTTTATGTGTTGTATATACGTATACAGGGTGTTCGAAAAGTCTTGGTATGGGCAAATACTTCTACTAGTACCGAAATAAACCTAATTAATTCGGATTTTAAGTAAATCGATTATATTCCTATTTAAACGTGTGGGTGTTAGTTTGAATGTATACAGGGTGTCCGAAAAGTCTTGGTATGGGATTCCTATTATTACTTAGATAAAGTTTATTAGGTCGGATTTCACGCAAATCGAATATATTTGTATTAATATGTGTTTATGTTTGTATGTATGTATACAGGGTGTCCGAAAAGTTTTTCGTTGGCAGAAATAGTTTCTACGTGTAGGCGTTTTTATGTATGTAGCGATACGGTTACGAAGGGCGGTCTATTCTCCATCATCAGTCCGAAGGAGTGTGATATCTTCCTTAATATATGGCCTAGAAACACGAAATTTTCAGGGCATGACAATGATGATATTACCGACCTCATAGAGCCCCCTCGGGGGGCGATTAGGCGGTCTATGCACCCTAGTTATAGACCGCGAAAGCGGTCTATATACCGAGCCGTTGGTCAGGAAAATGTCCGTCGGTTGGGGAATCGTGTCTTTCGACAATCTCATATTTTTTTCTCCGAGATGGTTGCAAGTGAGACGTTCAAATTCTCTGGGTTAATAGAGGGATAGTGTGACTAGCTTCGGTAAAAAATTCAGTTATACAGGATGTTCCGTTTCGGAGTTATTAAACGTTAAAGTCGAAATTTCCGCGAATTCCTATGAAATCGAATACAGGTCGCAAATCTTAATTAAATCGATTTAAATTTTCGGAGGTTGTAGAGGACCGGGAGCTTCAGAACCCTATTGAAACTGGCGGTATTCGGAAAATGGGAAGTAATTGTTTTGAATTTTTTTATATCGAAAAATGCCGTTTGCAGACCCCTCTTTGGCACCAAATAACTCCGTCGCCGGAACCTCGGACAGAAAAACGTATTTGAACTTAAAACTAAAGAATCTCAAATACTTTCTTTTTGCAATACATTTACCTATACCTAAAACGACTGGAAATTGGAAAAATTTGGGAAAAAGTGGAAATTACGATTTTTCATTCAAATTTTTGACGGTTGTCAATTTTTTTGGGGGTCAAAATGGATTCAAATCGAAATCTCATGTACCTTATCGGAAAGACCTCGCCGACCTACGTTATAAACGTATTTTTTGGTTCCTTCATTCTTAATAGGAAAGGAGCAATCGATAATTAAATTTAGATTTTTTACGATTTTTTTTCATGACATCTCTACATTTGAATCACTCTGTATCTTTTCCTATCTAATTTCTTCCAACTTTTTCAACGCTATCCCGTGGGGATATAATCAGGCTTTAAAACAAATCCCGAATGGGTGATCCTGGACCGAATTTAGAGGGTAAAAACTCATTTTTTCTGTTTTTTTCCATCAAAATTCATCTTTAAAAGGCATTATTATATATTATTTCTCCGATTTAACAGTTCTTTTTTGGATTATTTTCATCCCTTATCATCTGAGAACACTTCTAACTAATTAAAATTCCATATTTTTTCGTTACAGTTATAAATAAATACCTTTTTTTGCATCGGTGCAGGAAAAATTTTAAAAAGTGCATATATTAAAAGCCGTGCCTTGACAAAACAAATGAAACTGACCCTCTTTACATCGAAATTAAAATATGACCTGTCAAAATGTCATGAAAATAACAGTTTTTGTAGCGATATTGGAAGCTTCCTGGACCGATTTCGGCTTGAAATATACAGGGAAAAGGTAAAACGGACTTTATATTTTTATTTCCAATACATTTCATTGGACGATTTAAGCATTAAATACGAATTTTTTTAATTTTTCTCAGACCATGCAAATGCATGTCAAAATCAGTTTCATACGGAGAAATGTATTAAAAAATGAAGGGTCGAAATGTCGCAAAAATGTCAGTTTTCCTTGCGAGATTTTAGGGATTCTGAACCGTTTTCAACTTGAAAAATACTGGGCAAGGCCTCTATAGACCTTCCCGTGTGGATTTCGGAACATATAATTTGAAGAATTAGTCATTAAATACCAATTTTAACAATTTTTCGATGACGCGGCGAAGCATCATAGAAAGGCTATTCCATGAGGTAGTATACGGGGTAAATCACAATGACGGGTCTGATTTAAATTTTGCTTAGATTTGTTATTAATTGAGAACGGATTGAAAAGAGTGATGTGGCAATCGAAAGGGGAGGAAGTAAGCTATTTTATTTGTAAATAATTTCAACATTTCGTTGGCATGACGACGAAAAATTTGCTATTTCCGATATTTATTGAGTTAGAGAGCTGAAATTTGATATATGGGAAGAATTCGGTCAATCATTCAAAATTATATGTGTAAATTTTGATTCGCATGGTTTCTATAGCAACGATTAAGGATAAAGTTAACAATTTCTAACTCACGTACGTACAACCGAGATAAACCTAATTAATTCGGATTTTAAGTAAATCGACTATATTCCTATTTAAACGTGTGGGTGTTCTCGGTGTCTCGGTATGGGCAAATCCTTGTACTAGTACCGAGATAAACCTACTTAATCTGGATTTTAAGTAAATCGACTATATTCCTATTTAAACGTGTGGGTGTTAGTTTGAATGTATACAGGGTGTCCAAAAAGTCTTGGTATGGGCAAATACTCCTATTATTACTTAGATAAACTTTATTAGGTCGGATTTCACGGAAATCGAATGCATTTGTATTAATATGTGTTTATGTTTGTATGTATGTATACAGGGTGTCCGAAAAGTTTTTTTGGCAAAAGTAGATTCTATGTGTGGTGTTTGTATGTGTGTAGCGACATGGTTACGAAGGGCGGTCTATTCTGCATCATCAGTCCGTAGGAGTGTGATATCTTCCTTAATACATGGCCTAGCAACACGAAATTTTCAGGGCGTGACAATGATGAGATTACCGACTTTATAGAGCCCCCTCGGGGGGCGATTAGGCGGTATATGCACCCTAGTTATAGACCGCCCGCCGAGCGGTCTATATACCGAGCCGTTGGTCAGAAAAATGTGTGTATGTATGTGCGGACGTATGTATGTTGTCGTCCGTTTCGACATTTTCACCTTTTCAATTTTTTTCTCGAAAACGGTTAGAGGGGGGCAACCAAATTCTCTGGGTTAATAGAGGGATAGTGCGACTAGCTTCGGTAAAAAATTCAGTTATACAGGGTGTTCCGTTTCGGAGATATAAAACGTCAAAGTCGAAATTTCAGCGATTTCCGTTGAAATCGATTACAGGTCGCAAAACTTAACTAAATCGATTTAAATTTTTTGTGGTTGTCGGACCGGCAGCTTCAGAACCCTATTGAAACTGGCGGTATTCGGAAAATGGGAAGTAATTTTTTTGATTTTTTTTTATGTCGAAAAATGCTGTTTGTAGACCCCACTTTGGCAGTGAATAAGTCAAAGCCGGAGCCTCGGACAGAAAAACGTATTTGAACATAAATCTAAAGAATCTCAAATACTTTCTATTTGCAATACATTTACCTATACCTAAAACGACTGGAAATTGGAAAAATTTGGGAAAAACTGGAAATTACGTTTTTTCATGAAATTTTTTGACGGAATTTAATTATTTGGGGGTCAAAATGGATTCAAATCGAAATTCCATGTGCCCTATCGGAAAGAGCTCGCCGAAATACGTTACTAACGTATTTTTTAGTTTTGATTGGGTTCGAATCACTCTGTATTTTTTCCTATCTAATTTCTTCTAACTTTTTCAACGCTATCCCTTGGGGATATAATCAGGCTTTAAAATGAATCCCGAATGGGTGATCCTGGGCCGGATTTAGGGGGTAAAAACTCATTTTTTCTGTTTTTTTCCATCAAAATTCATCTTTAAAAGGCATTATTATATATTATTTCTATTATCTAAGAGTTCTTTTTTGGTTTATTTTCTTCCCACATCATCTGAGAACACTCCTCACTAATTAAAATTGCATATTTTTGCGTTAAAGTTATAAATAAAGAGTTTTTTTCGCATCGCTGCAGGAAAAATTTTAAAAAGTACATATAATAAATGCCTTGCCTTGGAGAAACAAATGAAACGGACTCTTTTTACATCGAAATTAAAATATGACCTGTCAAAATGTCATGAAAATACCAGTTTTTGTAGCGATATTGGAAGCTTCCTGAACCGATTTCGGCTTGAAATATACATGGCAAAGGTAAAACGGACTTTATTTTTTAAATTAGGGTACATTTCATTGGACGATTTAAGCATTAAATACGAATTTTTTAAATTTTTCTCAGACCATGCAAATGCATGTCAAAATCAGTTTTACACGGAAAAACGTATTAAAATATGTGTCTAAATGTCGCAAAAATGCCAGTTTTTCTTGGGAGATTGGAAACAGTCTGGACCAACTTCGGCTTGAAATTTACCGGGCAAGGGAATTAGGGACCTTATTCTTTCAGTAGAAAGACATTTCATTGGATAAATTTGGCTTTAAATACAAATTTTATCGATTTTCCGATGACGCTACAAGACATCATTGAAGATTCTAATGTTGCGCTCAGTGGCATCCAAATATTTGTTATAAAGTTATAATATATAAAATAATTCCTAAGCATGAGCGGGTATACCTTTGGGGCAATATATTAATTATTATTAAATCATTTTAATTTAATTTTAGGGAAATGAATTGATTCGGATCGTTTTAAAGTAACCAGAACAATTCGAAAATACATTTTATATATTCCAGCATGTGCGTGATTGTATATATGTCTACAGGGTGTCCGAAAAATACAAAAGTTTGTATGGGCAAATACCTTTGCTATTTGTACAAATATAAACTTAATTGTCGGATTTAAAGCAAATCGTATATATTTCCATTTCCATGTATACGGATTTACATATACGTCTGTATACAGGCTGTCCAAAAAGTCTTGGTTGGAGCAAATACTCCTAGTAGCACCAGGATAAATGTAATTAAACCGAATTTCAGGCAAATCGATTATATTTGTTTTTATTTGTGTTGTATATACGTATACAGGGTGTCCGAAAAGTCTTAGTATGGGCAAATACTTCTACTAGTAGGTACCAAGATAAATTTAATTAGGTGGGATTTTACGTAAATCGACTATATTTCTATTTAAACGTGTGGGTCTTAGTGTGAATGTATACAGGGTGTCCAAAAATCTTGGTATGGCCAAATACTCCTATTAGTACTTAGAAAAACTTTATTAGGTCGGATTTCACGCAAATCGAATACATTTGTATTAATATGTGTTTATGTTTGTATGTTTGTATACAGGGTGTCCCAAAAGACTTGGTATGGGCAAATACTTCTACTAGTACCGAGATAAACCTACTTAATTCGGATTTTAAGTATATCGACTATATTCCTATTTAAACGTGTGGGTGTTAGTTTGAATGTATACAGGGTGTCCAAAAAGTCTTGGTATGGGCAAATACTCCTATTATTACTTAGATAAACTTCATTAGGTCGGATTTCACGCAAATCGAATGTATTTGTATTAATATGTGTTTATCTTTGTATGTATGTATACAGGGTGTCCGAAAAGTCTTGGTATGGGCAAATACTTCTAGTAGTACCGAGATAGTCCTACTTAATTCGGATTTTAAGTAAATCGACTATATTCCTATTTAAACGTGTGGGTGTTAGTTTGAATGTATACAGGGTGTCCGAAAAGTCTTGGTATGGGCAAATACTCCTATTATTACTTAGATAAACTTTATTAGGTCGGATTTCACGCAAATCGAATATTATATTTGTATTAATATGTGTTTATGTTTGTATGTATGTATACAGGGTGTCCGAAAAGACTTGGTATGGGCAAATACTTCTACTAGTACCGAGATAAACCTACTTAATTCGGATTTTAAGTAAATCGACTATATTCCAATTTAAACGTTTGGGTGTTAGTTTGAATGTATACAGGGTGTCCAAAAAGTCTTGGTATTGACAAATACTCCTATTATTACTTAGATAAACTTTATTAGGTAGGATTTCACGCAATTCGAATATATTTGTATTAATATGTGTTTATCTTTGTATGTATGTATACAGGGTGTCCGAAAAGTCTTGGTATGGGCAAATACGTCTAGTAGTACCGAGATAAACCTACTTAATTCGGATTTTAAGTAAATCGACTATATTCCTATTTAAACGTGTGGGTGTTAGTTTGAATGTATACAGGGTGTCCAAAAAGTCTTGGTATTGACAAATACTCCTATTATTACTTAGATAAACTTTATTAGGTCGGATTTCACGCAAATCGAGTACATTTGTATTAATATGTGTTTATGTTTGTATGTATGTATACAGGGTGTCCGAAAAGTTTTTTGTTGGCAAAAATAGTTTCTACGTGTGGTGTTTGTATGTGTGTAGCGACACGGTTACGAAGGGCGGTCTATTCTGCATCATCAGTCCGAAGGAGTGTGATATCTTCCTTAATACATGCTGTAGAAACACGAAACTTTCAGGGCATGACAATGATGATATTACCGACCTTATAGAGCCCCCTCGGAGGGGGCGATAGGGCGGTCTACCCGTACTAGTTAGAGGCCGCCTTTCAGGCTCGGTCTCTATACCCCCCCCCCCCCCCGTCACTCAGAAAATGTGCGTTGGTTGTCGTCAGATTCGGTATTTGCCAATTCTCATTTTTTTTTCTCGAAAACGGTTAGAGGTCGAGCAACCAAATTTTCTGGGTTAATAGAGGGATAGTGCATCTAGCTTCGGTAAAAAATTCAGTTATACAGGGTGTACCGTTTCGGAGTTATAAAGCGTCAAAGTCGAAATTTCCGCGATTTCGTATGATCCACAATACAGGTGGCAAAACTTAATTAAATCGATTTTAACTTTTGGAGGTTGTAGAGGACCGGGGGCTTCCGAACCCTATTGAAATTGGCGATATTTGGAAAATGGTAAGTAATTCTTTTGAATTTTTTTATGTCGAAAAATGGCACTTGCATACCCATATTCAATTCTACATTGCTCGAAAACGAAGCGTCGGCCAGAAAAACGGATTTGAACATAAAACTAAAGAATCTCAAATACTTTCTTTTTGCAATACATTTACCTATACCTAAAACGACTGGAAATTGGAAAAATTTGGGAAAAACTGGAAATTACGTTTTTTCATGAAATTTTTTGACGGAATTTAATTTTTTGGGGGTTAAAATGGATTCAAATCGAAATCTCATGTGCCCTATCGGAAAGACCTCGCCGAAATACATTACAAACGTATTTTTTAGTTCCTTTATTCCTAATAGGAAATGAGCAATTGATAATTAAATTTCGGTTTTTGACCATTTTTTTTCATGACATCTCTACATTCGAACCACTCTGTATCTTTTCCTATCCAATTTCTTAAAACTTTTTCAACGTGATCCCTTGGGGATATAATCAGGCTTTAAAACAAATCCCGAATGGGTGATCTAGGACCGGATTTAGGGGGTAAAAACTCATTTTTTCTGTTTTTTTCCATCAAAATTCATCTTTAAAAGGCATTATTATATATTATTTCTCCGATTTAACAGTTCTTTTTTGGTTTATTTTCATCCCTTATCATCTGAGAACACTTCTAACTAATTAAAATTCCATATTTTTTCGTTAAAGTTATAAATAAATACCTTTTTTTGCATCGGTGCAGGAAAAATTTTAAAAAGTGCATATATTAAAAGCCGTGCCTTGACAAAACAAATGAAACTGACCATCTTTACATCGAAATTAAAATATGACCTGTCAAAATGTCATGAAAATAACAGTTTTTATAGCGATATTGGAAGCTTCCTGGACCGATTTCGGCTTGAAATATACATGGCAAAGGTAAAACGGACTTTATATTTTTAGTTACAATACATTTCATTGGACGATTTAAGCATTAATACGAATTTTTTTAATTTTTCTCAGACCATGCAAATGCATGTCAAAATCAGTTTTATACGGAAATATGAAGGGTCTAAATGTCGCAAAAATGCCAGTTTTTCTTGCGAGATTTTCGCATTTCTGAACCGTTTTCGGCTTGACAAATACCGGGCAACGCCTCTATAGACATTCCCGTGTGAATTTCGGAACATATAATTTGAAGAATTAGTCATTAAATACCAATTTTAATAATTTTTCGATGACGCGGCAAAACATCATAGAGAGGGTATTCCATTAGGTAGTATACGGTGTATATCACAATGACGGGTCAGATTTAAAATTGGAAATCTGAAAAAAAATTCTCCGAGATGTGGTTTAAATCATTCCGAGGTATTCTTAGATATTCATCTCATATAGTAATCCCAGAAAGAATCACTTAATTAGAAATGTAGTATATAATAATGCCGGTTAAAAATAGGATTTGTTGGAAAAAATCAAAAAGTTCAATTTTTGCCCTCTAAATAAGCTCCTGGATGACCGGATTAGGATTCATTTTAAAGCTTGATTATCACTCTATAAGATAGCGTTTAATAAATTGTCAAAAATGTATGTAGAAAAAATACAGAGTGATTCAAATGTACCGTATGTCGAGGGCAAAAAATCTAAACATCGAAATTAAATCGTCGATTGCTCTATTCCTATAAGGAACGAAGAAACTAAAAAATATGAAATCAACGTATTTCGATAAGCTCTTTCCGGCTAGGTATATGGGATTTTGATTTGGATCCATTTTGACCACGAAAAAAATTAAAAACCGTAAAAAATATGGGTCAAAAATCTAAATTTCCAGTTTTTCCAAAATTTATCCTATTTCTAGTCGTTTTAGGTATAGGTAAATGTATTGCAAAAAGAAAGTATTTGATATTTTGAAGTTTTACGTTTGAATCCGTTTTTCTGTCCGACGTTTCGTTTTCGAGTTATTTAGTACCAAAGAGGGGTCTGCAAATGACATTTTCAACTTTAAAAAATTAAAAAAAAATTACTTCCAATTTTTCTATCCTAACCAATATTAACAAAATTTTGTAACCTTAGGTCTTCTAACACCTTCGAAAATTTAAAACGGTTTAATCCACTATTGTGACTTTTATCCAATTTCAACCGAAATCGCGAAAATTTCGACTTTGACGTATATTTTTTTAACGGAACATCCTGTACATGTTAATTTTTTGCTAAAGCTTCTTCCATTATTCCTCTTCAAAATGAAGAAGTGTAGGAGTTTCGCTATTAATTATATAGGATAAAAAAAATCGCGAATCTGAGAACAATATTGTACATGCCATAGCAACCATACCATTGCAAGCAAAAAAGTATCGTCATAGAAAGTTTTACATTGTAAAAAAGCACGATTATTCAAAAATTTTATCTAGGGCATACAGGGTGGCTTAAAAATTTAATTTTAAATTGTGACTTTTAGATTCTTGAGCCACCCTATATTGTTTTACATCAAGTTTTAATAACCATGCTCTTTATGTATAATTTTTCACATCTCAGGTGAAGCGGCCTAAAAAATTAACTTTTTTTCGCTAATTTCAAAATGAATATTTCATCACTAAGATGATTGTAGAGTACCCAACTAGGCCAAGCAATAGAGCGATTTGTCGTGACATTAATCTTATTGGAAAACTGCCTGTGCCATCATCTGAAAGACGATCCGTAGATGATTCCTGTTATAAATCCAACTCTGAAATTTTTGCCATTAATTTGTTATAAACATTTTTAAGCAAAAACACGTGATTTTTTAGTTTTTTGCTTATAAAATGGAAAGTTATGAAGCAATCTTAATGATGTCAATAGACGATTTATAGAGAATAAAAATACGAACAAAATGAGAGGTCGAGCGTCCCGAGGGGATAAGTAGCAACGGAGAAAATCCGGAAAAACCGGAAAATTAAGAGTTTTTGTTTTAAATTCATAAATCGGCCATTTTTTAACGCAGATGGCTCAAAATTTGGGAAAAAGTAGTAATTTATAGCTACTTTATGTGTGCAAAACCCCGACGCTGCCCGACGATTAGTTTTTCCACAATCGTCATTTTAATTTCTCAGCACACTATTTTGCAACAGGTCTGGATGCTCTCTATGGATCGTCCGATTTTAATTATTGAAACGGATTTGAAAGCAAATCGTATATATTTGCATTTCTATGTGTACGGAAATATATGTCTGTATACAGGCTGTCCAATAAGTGTTGGTTTGAGCAAATACTCCTAGTTGTACCAGGATAAATGTAATTAAACCGGATTTCATGCAAATCGATTATATTTGTTTTTATATGTGTTGTATATACGTCCTATTATTACTTAGATGAACTTTATTAGGTCGGATTTCACGCAAATCGAATACATTTGTATTAATATGTTTTTATGTTTGTATGTATGTATACAGGGTGTCCGAAAAGTTTCTTTTGGCAAAAGTAGATTCTATGTGTGGTGTTTGTATGTGTGTAGCGACATGGTTACGAAGGGCGGTCTATTCTGCATCATCAGTCCGTAGGAGTGTGATATCTTCCTTAATACATGGCCTAGAAACACGAAATTTTCAGGGCATGACAATGATGATATTACCGACCTTATAGAGCCCCCTCGGGGGGCGATTAGGCGGTCTACGCGATCTAGTTATAGAGCGCCTTTCAGGCCGCTCTATATACCGTCTTGCCACTCAGGAAAATGTTCGTTGGTTGGGGAATCGGGTTTTTCCACAATCTCAATTTTTTTTCTCCGAGACGGTTGCAGGTGAAACGTTCAAATTTTCTGGGTTAATAGAGGGATAGTGCGTCTAGCTTCGATAAAAAATTCAGCTATACAGGGTGTTCCGTTTCGGAGTTATAAAACGCCAAAGTCGAAATTTCCGCGAATTCCTATGGGATCGATTACAGGTCGCAAAACTTAATTAAATCGATTTAAATTTTCGGAGGTCGTAGAGGACCGGGAGCTTCAGAACCCTATTGAAACTGGCGATATTCGGAAAATGGGAAGTAATTCTTTTGAATTTTTTTATGTGGAAAATGCCCTTTGTAGACCCCTCTTTGGCACCAAATAACTCGGTCGCCGGAACCTCGGACAGAAAAACGTATTTGAACTTAAAACTAAAGAATCTCAAATACTTTCTTTTTGCAATACATTTACCTATACCTAAAACGACTGGAAATTGGAAGAATTTGGGAAAAAGTGGAAATTACGAATTTTCATGCAAATCTTTGACGGTTTTGAATTTTTTGGGGGGTCAAAATGGATCCAAATCGAAATCCCATGTGCCTTATCGGAAAGAGCTCGCCGAAATACGTTGTTAACGTATTTTTTGGTTCCTTCATTCTTAATAGGAAAGGAGCAATCGATAATTAAATTTAGATTTTTTACGATTTTTTTTCATGACATCTCTACATTTGAATCACTCTGTATCTTTTCCTATCTAATTTCTTCCAACTTTTTCAACGCTATCCCATGGGGATATAATCAGGCTCTAAAATGAATCCCGAATGGGTGATCCAGGGCCTGATTTAGGGGGTAAAAACTCATTTTTTCTGATTTTTTCCATCAAAATTCATCTTTAAAAGGCATTATTATATATTATTTCTCTTATTTAACGATTCTTTTTTGGTTTATTTTCTTCCCTGATCATCTAAGAACACTCCTAACTAATTAAAACTCAATATTTTTTCGTTAAAGTTATAAATAAATACCTTTTTTTGCATCGCTGCAGGAAAAATTTTAAAAAGTACATATGTAAAAGCCGTGCCTTGAAAAAACAATTGAACGGGCCCTCTTTACATCGAAATTAAAATATGACCTGTCAAAATGTCATGAAAATAACAGTTTTTGTAGCGATATTGGAAGCTTCCTGGACCGATTTCGGCTTGAAATATACATGCCAAAGGTAAAACGGACTTTATATTTTTAGTTACAATACATTTCATTGGACGATTTAAGCATTAAATACGAATTTTTTTAATTTTTCTCAGACCATGCAAATGCATGTCAAAATCAGTTTCATACGGAGAAATGTATTAAAATATGAAGGGTCGAAATGTCGCAAAAATGTCAGTTTTCCTTGCGAGATTTTAGGGTTTCTGAACCGTTTTCGACTTGAAAAATACTGGGCAATGCCTCTATAGACCTTCCCGTGTGGATTTCGGAACATATAATTTGAAGAATTAGTCATTAAATACCAATTTTAACAATTTTTCGATGACGCGGCGAAGCATCATAGAAAGGCTATTCCATGAGGTAGTATCCGGGGTAAATCACAATGACGGGTCTGATTTAAATTTTGCTTAGATTTGTTATTAATTGAGAACGGATTATTCGATTGAAAAGAGTGATGTGGCAATCGAAAGGGGAGGAAGTAAGCTATTTTATTTGAAAATAATTTCGACATTTCGTTGGCATGACGACGAAAAATTTGCTATTTCCGATATTTATTGAGTTAGAGAGCTGAAATTTGATATATGGGAAGAATTCGGTCAATCATTCAAAATTAAATGTGTAAATTTTGATTCGCATGATTTCTATAGCAACGATTAAGGATAAAGTTGACAATTTCTAACTCACGTACGGCTGATCTGATTGAAACGAGTGAGGTGGCAATCGAAAGGGAACGAAGTAAGCTATTTTTTTATGTGAAAATAATTTTGACATTTCGTTGCCATGACGACGAACAGTTTGCTATTTCCATTATTGATTGAGTTTTAGAGTTGAAATTTGATATCTGGGTAGAATTCGGTCAATCATTCAAAAATATTTTTATAAATTTTGATTCCGATGATTACCATAGCAACGATTGAGCATAAAGTTGATCATTTTTAACTCGCGAACGGCTTATCTGATTGAAACCAGTAAAGTGACGATCGAAATGTTAGAAAGTACACTACTTTCTTATGTGAAAATAATTTTGACATTTCGTTGCCGGGACGATGAACAATTTGCTATTTTCGTTATTTATTGTGTTGGAAAGTTGAAAACTGATATCTCAGAAGAATTCGGTCACTCATTCAAAAATATATGTGGAAAAATCGATTCCCATGGTTGGCATAGCAACGATTAAGGATAAAGTTGACAATTTATAACTCGCGGACGCCTTCTGCGATTGGAACTAGTGAGGTGGCTATCGAAAGGGATGGAAGTAAACTACTTTTTTATTTGAAAATAATTTCGATTTTTGGTAGTCATGACGACGATCAATTTGATTTCTCCGTTATTTATTGAGTTGCAGAGTAGAAATTTCGCATCTAAGTAGAATTCGGTCAATCATTGAAAAATATTTTTGCAATTTTCAATTTTAATGATTGCCATAGCAACGATTAGGGGTAAAGCTAACAACTTACAACTCGCGAACGGCTTCTTAGATTGAAAGAAGCGACGTTCATAATATGTATGCACAATTTTTTTCCATAGAGACATCAGTGGCGTGCCCGAAGGGCTCGCCACCAATCTTCATCCAGCTCGACCATTTCAGGAAGATGATGTTATCTAATGTATGGTTCAAAGCCGATCGAAAGATGACAAGTTTAATTTAGTAGGGTTTCAGCGAAATCGTACATATTGTATTTATATGTAATATGTGTTTGTATGTATATAGCGATACGGTTACGAAGGGCGCTCTATTCTGCATCATCAGTCCGTAGGAGTGTGATATCTTCCTTAATACATGGCCTAGAAACACGAAACTTTCAGGGCATGACAATGATGATATTACCGACCTTATAGAGCCCCCTCGGGGGGCGATTAGGCGCTCTACGCAATCTAGTTATAGACCGCCCTTCAGGCCGGTCTATATACCTAGCTGTCCCTCAGGAAAATGTTCGTGTGTTGTCCAATTCTGTTTTTCGACAATCTCCATTTTTTTTCTCCGAGATGGTGGCTAGTGAAATATTCAAATTTTCTGGGTTAATAGAGGGATAGTGCGTCTAGCTGCGATAAAAAATTCAGTTACACAGCGCGTATCGTTTCGGAGTTATTAAACGTCAAAGTCGAAATTTCCGCGATTTCGTATGATATCGATTACAGGTCGCAAAACTTAATTAAATCGATTTACATTTTCGGAGGTTGTAGAGGACCGGGAGCTTCAGAACCCTATTGAAACTGGCGGTATTCGGAAAATGGGAAGTAATTCTTTTGAATTTTTTTAGGTCGAAAAATGCAGTTTGCAGACCCCTCTTTGGCACCAAATAACTCGGTCGCCGGAACGTCGGACAGAAAAACGAATTTGAACATAAAACTAAAGAATCTCAAATTCTTTCTTTTTGCAATACATTTACCTATACCTAAAACGACTGGAAATTGGAAAAATTTGGGAAAAACTGGAAATTACGAATTTTCATTCAAATTTTTGACGGTTGTCAATTTTTTTGGGGGTCAAAATGGATTCAAATCGAAATCCCATGTACCTTATCGGAAAGACCTCGCCGAACTACGTTATAAACGTATTTTTTGGTTCCTTCATTCTTAATAGGAAAGGAGCAATCGATAATTAAATTTAAATTTTTTACGATTTTTTTTCATGACATCGCTACATTCGAAACACTCTGTATCTTTTCCTATCTAATTTCTTCCAACTTTTTCAACGCCGTCCCTTGGGGATATAATCAGGCTTTAAAATAAATCCCGAACGGGTGATCCAGGACCGGATCTAGGAGGTAAAAACTCATTTTTCTATTTTTTTCAACCAAAATTCATCTTTAAATGGCATTATTATATATTATTTCTTTTATTTAACAGTTCTTTTTTTGGATTATTTCCTTCCCCCATCATCTGAGAATACTCCACACTAATTAAAATTACATATTTTTTCGTTAAAGTTATAAATAAAAAGGTTTTTTTGCTTCGCTGCAGGAAAAATTTTAAAAAATGCATATATTAATAGTCTGCCTTGGAAAATCAGTTGAAGCAGCCTATCTTTACGTCGAAATTAAAAAATATGACCTGTCAGAATTATGCAAAAATGTCAGTATTTTTAGTGATTTTGGAGAGATCCTTTCGGCTTGGAATATACATGGAAAAGACAGAATGGACTTTATATTTTTAATTATTGTGCATGTCATTGGACGATTTAAGCACTAAATACCAATTTTTTTTATCTTTCTGAGACCCTGCAAATGTATTTTAAAATCAGTTTATACGGAGAAATGTATTATAATATGAAGGGTCGAAATGTCGCCAAAATGCCAGTTTTTCTTGCGAGAATTTTAGGGTTTCTGGACCGTTTTGGGCCTGAAAAGTACCGGGCAACGCCTCTATAGACCTTCCCATGTCTATTCCGGAACATATAATTTGAAAAAGTACGCATTAAATACCATATTTAACGATTTTTCGATGACGCTACAAAGCATCATATAAAGGTTTTATTCCATTAGGTAGTATACGGGGTATATCACAATGACGGGTCTGATTTAAATTTTGCTAAGATTTGTTATTAATTGAGAACGGCTTATTCGATTGAAACGATTGATGTGGCAATCGAAAGGGGAGGAAGTAAGCAATTTTCTTATTTGAAAATAATTCGACATTTCGTTGGCATGGCGACGAACAACTTGCTATTTCCGTTATTTATTGAATTGGAGAGTTGAAATTTGATATATGGGAAGAATTCGGTCAATCATTCAAAATTATATATGTAAAATTTTGATTCGCGTGGTTTCTATAGCAACGATTAAGGATAAAGTTGACAATTTCTAACTCACGCATGACTTATCTGATTGTAACGAGTGAGGTGGCAATCGAAAGGCAAGGAATTAAGCTCCTTTTTTATGTGAAAATAATTTTGATATTTCGTTGCCGTGGCGACGAACAATTTGCTATTCCCGGTATTTATTGAGTTGGAGAGCTGAAATTTGATATCTGGAAAGAATTCGGTAAATCATTCAAAAATATATCTGGGAAAATCGATTCCCATGGTTGGCATAGCAACGATTAAGGATAAAGTTGACAATTTCTAACTCACGCACGACTTATCTGATTGAAACGACTGAAGTGGCAATCGAAAGGGAAGGAAGTAAGCTAGTTTTTTATGTGAAAATAATTTTGATTTTCCGTTGCCATGACGACGAATAATTTGCGATTTTCGTTAGTTATTGAGTTGGAGAGTTGAAATTGGATATCTCGGAATAATTCGGTCAATCATTCAAAATACATATACATATCTGTAAAAATCGATTCCCATGGTTGGCATAGCAACGATTAAGGATAAAGTTGACAATTTCTAACTCATGCTCGGCTTATCTGATTGAAGCGACTGAAGTGGCAATCGAAAGGGAATGGAGTAAGCTACTTTGTTATGTGAAAATAATTTTGATACACTACTCCAAGAATTTAACGCACCACCAAAAAATAACCAAAAGTTTAAAGTATTTTTTTGTCTAAACTGCTTGTCCGATTTGAATGAATTTTTTTTTGAATGACAGGTTGACACTTCCAGAGAGTTAGTGTACTACTGTATTTGCGTACAAACTTATTTTTGTATAAATACGGGGTGTTGCAATGATAACTTGATTTTTTCATAAAATTTGTAACACCCTGTGGAGTTCAACAGTAACAATATCAACTTAAAATTAAAATCAAACTGTAGCTTTGTCTTTCTGTAACATTTTGTTTTTTGATTTACTCTATTATCTTGGCCACAACAAGAGAAAATCAATTTTATAGCATAACATGTTTTTTATTAAAATTTATAATAATAAAAGTGAGTAGCAGGCTATGAAAAACAATAAGTTACAGTAAATTATCATTAGCTAAATACAGGTGTCAAAAAGCATTTCATAGAAGTGTATTTTTAGTGTTAGTCCTTTATTTAAATTAATATGCAACGTGAAACACGAAATCTTACTCGCGAAGAATGTGCTCAAGCATTAATATTGGTCGAGGAAGGCTGGAATTACCGAAGAATTGGTAGACGATTTAATGTATACCATACAACCGTTTCACGAGTTACACAAAGATATAGAGACACTGGAAGTCATGGTCGCAGACCGGGACAAGTAAGGAATCGAATAACAACCCCTAATCAGGACCGTTTTTTAAGATTATCGGCATTAAGACAACGTTTTGTAACAGCCCGGACCCTTCAAACCCAGCTTCGAGAAGCTACTGGTTTACAAATTTGTGGTGAAACAGCTCGTCAGCGACTACGAGAACACAATTTGAGACCTAGAATTGCTGCTCGGGGGCCAGCTCTAACTAGAGATCATCGAAGAGCGAGGCTGAATTTTGCCATGGAACATCGTAACTGGTTAGAAGCGGAATGGCAACAGGTATTATTTACGGATGAGTCAAGATTTTGTTTGTACAATAATGACAGGGGCATACGTGTATATCGACGCCCTAACGAACGATATGCTTAGTGTAATTTCTCAAATACCACAGCATTTGGAGGAGGATCTGTGATGGTCTGGGGAGGTATTTCCTTGACTGGTCGCACAGAACTTGTGGTCATAAATAATGGAAGCCTTACAGCTGAAAGGTATATATTGGAGGTTTTAGACCAACATGTAATACCATATGCGCCATATATAGGGCAAGGATTTTTGTTGATGCACGATAATGCCAGGCCTCATGTTGCTGGAGTTGTGAGGAATTATCTAGAGGAAGTTGGCATTGATACCATGGCATGGCCAGCTAGAAGCCCTGATTTAAATCCCATAGAGAATCTCTGGGACACTCTTGGGAGGAGGTTACGAGAGGAACGGAACTTAAACACCTTGGAAGACGTGGGGAGGCGACTGATTGAAATATGGGAAGAAATTGACCAAAATGATATACGGTCGCTTATTTTAAGTATGGGCCGTCGGTGCCAAGCAGTTATTTCTGCCAGAGGCGGAAATACTCGCTACTGACTTTTTTTTACGTTTTGTTTCTTTGTTTTTCGTTGTTAAAGTTGGATAATAAATTTTAATAAAAAACATGTTATGCTATAAAATTGATTTTCTCTTGTTGTGGCCAAGATAATAGAGTAAATCAAAAAACAAAATGTTACAAAAAGATAAAGCTACAGTTTGATTTTAATTTTAAGTTGATATTGTTACTGTTGAACTCCACAGGGTGTTACAAATTTTATGCAAAAATCAGGTTATCATTGCAACACCCCGTATTTATACAAAAATAAGTTTGTATGCAAATACAGTAGTACACTAACTCTCTGGAAGTGTCAACCTGTCATTCAAAAAAAAATTCATTCAAATCGGACAAGCAGTTTAGACAAAAAATTACTTTAAACTTTTGGTTATTTTTTGGTGGTGCGTTAAATTCTTGGAGTAGTGTATTTCGTTGCCGTGGAGACGAACAATTTGCTATTCCCGGTATTTATTGAGTTGGAGAGTTGAAATTTGATATCTGGGAAGAATTCGGTCAATCATTCAAAAATATATCTGGAAAAATCGATTCCCATGGTTGGCATAGCTACGATTAAGGATAAAGTTGACAATTAATAACTCGCGGACGCCTTCTGCGGTTTTAACGAGTGAGGTGGGTATCGAAAGGGATGTAAGTACACTACGTTTTTATTTGAAAATAATTTCGATTTTTGGTAGTCATGACGACGATCAATTTGATTTCTCCGACATTTATTGAGTTGCAGAGTAGAAATTTCGCATCTAAGTAGAATTCGGTCAATCATTGAAAAATATTTTTGCAGATTTCAATTTTGATGATTGCCATAGCAACGATTAGGGATAAAGTTAACAACTTACAACTCGCGAACGGCTTCTTAGATTGAAAGAAGCTACGTTCACAATATGTATGCACAATTTTTTTCATTGAGATATCAGTGGCAACGCTTCTTATAGACCTTCCCGTGTGGACGGTGTGGATTCCGGAAGATATAATTTGAAGAATTAGTAACTAAATACCAATTTTAACAATTTTTCGCTGACGCGGCAAAGCATCAAAGAAAGGTTATTCCATTAGGTAATATACGGGGTATATCACAATGACGGGTCTGATTTAAATTTTGCTTAGATTTGTTACTAATGTTTTAGAGTAACTAGAACGATTCGAAAATACATTTTATACCTTTCGGCATGATGTGGGTGATTGTATATATGTCTACAGGGTGTCCAAAAAGTCTTTGTATGCGCAAATATCTTCGTCATTAGAACGAAGATAAACTTAATTGAGACATCTTTCAAGGAAATCGTAAATTGTGTATTGCTTTGTGTGGTTGTTTATATGTTTGTATGTATACAGAATGTCCAAAAAGTGTTTGTATGCGCAAATATATTAGTCATTAGTATAAAGACAAACTTAATTGAGTCGGTTCTCAAGACTATATTCCTATTTAGACGTGTGAGTGTTAGTGTGAATGTATACAGGGTGTCCAAAAAGTCTTGGTATGGGCAAATACTCCTATTAGTACTTAGATAAAATTTATTAGGTCGTATTTCAAGTAAATCGAATATATTTGTATTAATATGTGTTTATGTTTGTATGTATGTATACAGGGCGTCCGAAAAGCCTTTTTGTTGACAAAAGTAGATTCTACGTGTAGGTGTTTGTATGTATGTAGCGATACGGTTACGAAGGGCGGTCTATTCTCCATCATCAGTCCGAAGGAGTGTGATATCTTCCTAATACATGCTCTAGCAACACGAAATCTTCAGGGCATGACAATGATGATATTACCTACCTTATAGAGCCCTCTCGGGGGGCGATTAGGCGGTCTATGCACCCTAGTTATAGAGCGCCTTTCAGGCCGCTCTATATACCGAGCCCTTGGTCAGAAAAATGTTCGCCGGTTGGTTAATCGTGTTTTTCGACAATCTCAATTTTGTTCTCCGAGATGGTGCAGGTGGAACGTTCAAATTTTCTGGGTTAATAGAGGGATAGTGCATCTAGCTTCGATAGAAAATTCAGTTACACAGGGCGTATCGTTTCGGAGTTATTAAACGTCAAAGTCGAAATTTCCGCGATATCGGATGAAATCGATTCCAGGTTGCAAAACTTAATTAAATCGATTTAAATTTTCGGAGGTTGTAGAGGACCGGGAGCTTCAGAACCCTATTGAAACTGGCGGTATTCGGAAAATGGGAAGTAATTCTTTTGAATTTTTTTAGGTCGAAAAATGCAGTTTGCAGACCCCTCTTTGGCACCAAATAACTCGGTCGCCGGAACGTCGGACAGAAAAACGGATTTGAACATAAAACTAAAGAATCTCAAATACTTTCTTTTTGCGATACATTTACCTATACCTAAAACGACTGGAAATTGGAAAAATTTGGGAAAAACTGGAAATTACGAATTTTCATGCAAATTTTTGACGGTTGTCAATTTTTTTGGGGGTCAAAATGGATTCAAATCGAAATCCCATGTACCTTATCGGAAAGACCTCGCCGAACTACGTTATAAACGTATTTTTTGGTTCCTTCATTCTTAATAGGAAAGGATCAATCTATAATTAAATTTAGATTTTTTACGATTTTTTTTCATGACATCGCTACATTCGAAACACTGTATCTTTTCCTATCTAATTCCTTCCAACTTTTTCAACGTCATCCCTTGGGGATATAATCAGGCTTTAAAATAAATCCCGAACGGGTGATCCAGGACTGGATCTAGGAGGTAAAAACTCATTTTTTCTATTTTTTTTCAACCAAAATTCATCTTTAAATGGCATTATTATATATTATTTCTTTTATTTAACAGTTCTTTTTTTGGATTATTTCCTTCCCCCATCATCTGAGAATACTCCACACTAATTACAATTACATATTTTTTCGTTAAAGTTATAAATAAAAAGGTTTTTTTGCTTCGCTGGAGGAAAAATTTTAAAAAATGCATATATTAATAGTCTGCCTTGGAAAATCAGTTGAAGCAGCCTATCTTTACGTCGAAATTAAAAAATATGACCTGTCAGAATTATGCAAAAATGTCAGTATTTTTAGTGATTTTGGAGAGATCCTGGGCCCATTTCGGCTTGGAATATACATGGAAAAGACAGAATGGACTTTATATTTTTAATTATGGTGCATTTCATTGGGCGATTTAAGCACTAAATACCAATTTTTTTATCTTTCTGAGACCCTGCAAATGGATTTAAAAATCAGTTTATACGGAGAAATGTATTATAATATGAAGGGTCTAAATGTCGAAAAAATGCCAGTTTTTCTTGCGAGAATTTTAGGGTTTCTGGACCGTTTTGGGCTAGAAAAGTACCGGGCAACGCCTCTATAGACCTTCCCGTGTCTATTCCGGAACATATAATTTGAAGAAGTACGCATTAAATACCATATTTAACAATTTTTCGATGACGCTGCAAAGCATCATAGAAATGTATTATTCCATTAGGTAGTATACGGTGTAAATCACAATGACGGGTCTGATTTAAATTTTGCTTAGATTTGTTGTTAACTGAGAACGGCTTAGTCGATTGAAAAGAGTGATGTGGCAATCAAAAGGGGAGGAAGTAAGCAATTTTCTTATTTGAAAATAATTTCACATTTCGTTGGCATGACGACGAACAACTAGCTATTTTCATTATTTATTGAGTTGGAGAGTTGAAATTTGATATATGGGAAGAATTCGGTCAATCATTCAAAATTATGTATGTAAAATTTTGATTCTCGTGGTTTCTATAGCAACGATTAAGGATAAAGTTGACAATTTCTAACTCACGCATGACTTATCTGATGCGCAAATATATTAGTCATTAGTATAAAGACAAACTTAATTGTGTCGGTTCTCAAGACTATATTCCTATTTAGACGTGTGAGTGTTAGTGTGAATGTATACAGGGTGTCCACAAAGTCTTGGTATGGGCAAATACTCCTATTAGTACTTAGATAAAATTTATTAGGTCGTATTTCAAGCAAATCGAATATATTTGTATTAATATGTGTTTATGTTTGTATGTATGTATACAGGGCGTCCGAAAAGCCTTTTTGTTGACAAAAGTAGATTCTACGTGTAGGTGTTTGTATGTATGTAGCGATACGGTTACGAAGGGCGGTCTATTCTCCATCATCAGTCCGAAGGAGTGTGATATCTTCCTAATACATGCTCTAGCAACACGAAATCTTCAGGACATGACAATGATGATATTACCTACCTTATAGAGCCCTCTCGGGGGGCGATTAGGCGGTCTATGCACCCTAGTTATAGAGCGCCTTTCAGGCCGCTTTATATAACGCCCCGTCACTCAGAAAAATATTCGTATGTTGTCCAATTCTGTTTTTCGACAATTCCATTTTTTTTCTCCGAGATGGTTGCTAGTGAAACGTTCAAATTTTCTGGGTTAATAGAGGGATAGTGCATCTAGCTTCGATAAAAAATTCAGTTATACAGGGTGTCGCCTTTCGGAGTTATTAAACGCCAAAGTCGAAATTTCCGCGATTTCCTATGATATCGATTACAGGTCGCAAAAGTTAATTAAGTCGATTTAAATTTTCAGAGGTTGTAGAAGACCGGGGTCTTCCGAACCCTATTAAAATTGGCGGTATTCGGAAAATGGGAAGTAATTCTTTTGAATTTTTTTATGTCGAAAAATGGCACTTGCAGACCCATATTCAATTCTACATTGCTCGAAAACGAAGCGTCGGACAGAAAAACGGATTTGAACATAAAACTAAAGAATCTCAAATACTTTCTTTTTACAATACATTTATCTATACCTAAAACGACTGGAAATAGGTAAAATTTGAGAAAAACTGAAAATGACGTTTTTGATGCAAATCTTTGACGGTTTTTAACTTTTTCGGGGCCAAAATGGATTCAAATCGAAATCGCATGTGCCTTATCGGAAAGAGCTCGCCAAAATACGTCATTTTCATATTTTTTGGCTCCTTCATTCTTAATAGGAAAGGAGCAATCGATAATTAAATTTCGATTTTTAACCATTTTTTTCATGACATCTCTAGATTTGAATCACTCTGTATCTTTTCCTATCTAATTTCTTCCAACTTTTTCAGCTCTGTCCCTTGGGGATATAACCAGGCTTTAAAAATAATCCCGAATGGGTGATCCAGGACCGGATTTAGGGGGTAAAAACTCATTTTTTCTGTTTTATTTCCATCAAAATTCATCTTTAAAAGGCATTATTATATATTATTTCTCTTATTTAACGATTCTTTTTTGGTTTATTTTCATCCCTTATCATCTGAGAACACTTCTAACTAATTAAAATTCCATATTTTTTCGTTAAAGTTATAAATAAATACCTTTTTTCGCATCGCTGCAGGAAAAATTTTAAAAAGTACATATTTTAAATGCCTTGCCTTGGAGAAACAAATGAAACTGACTCGCTTTACATCGAAATTAAAATATGACCTGTCAAAATGTCACGAAAATACCAGTTTTTGTAGCGATATTGGAAGCTTCCTGGACCGATTTCGGCTTGAAATATACATGGCAAAGGTAAAACGGACTTTATATTTTTAATTACAGCACATGTCATTGGACGATTTAAGCATTAAATACCAAATTTATTAATTTTGCTGAGGCCATGCAAATGCTTTTCAAAATCAGTTTTATATGGAGAAATGAATTAAAATATGAAGTGTCAAAATGTCGCAAAAATGCCAGTTTTCCTTGCGAGATTTTAGGGTTTCTGAACCGTTTTCGACTTGAAAAATACTGGGCAAGGCCTCTATAGACCTTCCCGTGTGGATTTCGGAACATATAATTTGAAGAATTAGGCATTAAATACCAATTTTAACAATTTTTCGATGACGCGGCGAAGCATCATAGAATGGCTATTCCATGAGGCAGTATACGGGGTAAATCACAATGACGGGTCTGATTTAAATTTTGCTTAGATTTGTTATTAATTGAGAACGGATTATTTTATTGAAAAGAGTGATGTGGCAATCGAAAGGGGAGGAAGTAAGCTATTTTATTTGAAAATAATTTCGACATTTCGTTGGCATGACGACGAAAAATTTGCTATTTCCGAAATTTATTGAGTTAGAGAGTTGAAATTTGATATATGGGAAGAATTCGGTCAATCATTCAAAATTATATGTGTAAATTTTGATTCGCATGGTTTCTATAGCAACGATTAAGGATAAAGTTGACAATTTCTAACTCACGTACGGCTGATCTGATTGAAACGAGTGAGGTGGCAATCGAAAGGGAACGAAGTAAGCTACTTTTTTATGTGAAAATAATTTTGACATTTCGTTGCCATGACGACGAACAGTTTGCTATTTCCATTATTTATTGAGTTTTAGAGTTGAAATTTGATATCTGGGTAGAATTCGGTCAATTATTCAAAAATATTTTTATAAATTTTAATTCCGATGATTTCCATAGCAACGATTGAGCATAAAGTTGATCATTTTTAACTCTCGAACGGCTTATCTGATTGAAACGATAAAGTGACGATCGAAATGTTAGAAAGTACACTACTTTTTTATGTGAAAATAATTTTGACATTTCGTTGCCGGGACGATGAACAATTTTCTATTTTCGTTATTTATCGGAAAGTTGAAAACTGATATCTCGGAAGAATTCGGTCAATCATTCAAAAATATATCTGGAAAAATCGATTCCCATGGTTGGCATAGCAATGATTAAGGATAAAGTTGACAATTTATAACACGCGGACGCCTTCTGCGATTGGAACGAGTGAGGTGGCTATCGAAAGGGATGGAAGTAAACTACTTTTTTATTTGAAAATAATTTAGATTTTTGGTAGTCATGACGACGATCAATTTGATTTCTCCGTTATTTATTGAGTTGCAGAGTAGAAATTTCGCATCTAAGTAGAATTAGGTCAATCATTGAAAAATATTTTTGCAATTTTCAATTTTAATGATTGCCATAGCAACGATTAGGGGTAAAGTTAACAACTTACAACTCGCGAACGGCTTCTTAGATTGAAAGAAGCGACGTTCATAATATGTATGCACAATTTTTTTCCATAGGGACATCAGTGGCGTGCCCGAAGGGCTCGCCACCAATCTTCATCCAGCTCGATCATTTCAGGAAGATGATGTTATCTAATGTATGGTTCAAAGCCGATCGAAAGATGTCAAGCTTAATTTAGTAGGGTTTCAGCGAAATCGTACATATTGTATTTATATGTAATAGGTGTTTGTATGTATATAGCGATACGGTTACGAAGGGCGCTCTATTCTGCATCATCAGTCCGTAGGAGTGTGATATCTTCCTTAATACATGGCCTAGAAACACGAAACTTTCAGGGCATGACAATGATGATATTACCGACCTTATAGAGCCCCCTCGGGGGGCGATTAGGCGCTCTACGCATGCTAATTATAGACCACGAAAGCGGTCTATATACCGAGCCGTTGGTCAGAAAATGTGGGTGTGTGTGTATGGCCGTATGTATGTTGTCGTCCGTTTCGACATTTTCACCTTTTCAATTTTTTTTCTCGAAAAAGGTTCGAGGGGGAGCAACCAAATTTTCTGGGTTAATAGAGGGATAGTGCGGCTAGCTTCGGTAAAAAATTCAGTTACACAGGGTGTTCCGTTTCGGAGATATAAAACGTCAAAGTCGAAATTTTAGCGATTTCCGTTGAAATCGATTACAGGTCGCAAAAGTGAATTAAATCGATTTAAATTTTCAGAGGTTGTAGAAGACCGGGGTGTTCCGAACCCTATTGAAACTGGCGATATTCGGAAAATGGGAAGTAATTCTTTTGAATTTTTTTATGTCGAAAAATGCCATTTGCAGACCCCTCTTTGGCACCAAATAACTCGGTCGCCGGAACCTCGGACAGAAAAACGTATTTGAACTTAAAACTAAAGAATCTCAAATACTTTCTTTTTGCAATACATTTACCTATACCTAAAACGACCGGAAATTGAAAAAATTTGGGAAAAAGTGGAAATTACGATTTTTCATGCAAATTTTTGACGGTTTTGAATTTTTGGGGGGTCAAAATGGATTCAAATCGAAATCTCATGTGCCTTATCGGAAAGAGCTCGCCGAAATACGTAGTTTCCATATTTTGTGGTTCGTTCATTCTTAATAGGAAAGGAGCAATCGATAATTAAATTTAGATTTTTTACGATTTTTTTTCATGACATCTCTACATTTGAATCACTCTGTATCTTTTCCTATCTAATTTCTTCCAACTTTTTCAACGCTATCCCGTGGGGATATAATCAGGCTTTAAAACAAATCCCGAATGGGTGATCCTGGACCGGGTTTAGGGGGTAAAAACTCATTTTTTCTGTTTTTTGCCATCAAAATTCATCTTTAAATGGCATTATTATATATTATTTATCTTTTTTAACAGCTCCTTTTTGGTTTATTTTCTTCCCTGATCATCTGAGAATACTTGTAACTAATTAAAATTCCATATTTTTTCGTTAAAGTTATAAATAAAGAGCTTTGTTTGCATCGGTGCAGGAAAAATTTAAAAAAGTACATATTCTAAATGGCTTGCCTTGGAGAAACAAATGAAACTGACCCTCTTTACATCGAAATTAAAATATGACCTGTCAAAATGTCATGAAAATAACAGATTTTGTAGCGATATTGGAAGCTTCCTGGACCGATTTCGGCTTGAAATATACATGGCAAAGGTAAAACGGACTTTATATTTTTAGTTACAATACATTTCATTGGACGATTTAAGCATTAAATACGAATTTTTTAAATTTTTCTCAGACCATGCAAATGCTTGTCAAAATCAGTTTTATACGGAAAAACGTATTAAAATATGTATCTAAATGTCGCAAAAATGCCAGTTTTTCTTGGGAGATTGGAAACAGTCTGGACCAACTTCGGCTTGAAATTTACCGGGCAAGGGAATTAGGGACCTTATACTTTCAGTAGACAGACATTTCATTTCATAATATACCGAGTAAATACCATTTTAATCGATTTTCCTATGACGCTACAAAGCATCATTAAAGATTCTAATATGGAGCTCAGTGGCTTCGAAAAAATCCAGAAATATGCATTTTATTGTCTAACCATGAGCGTGTATACCTTTGGGACAATATATTAATTATTATTGAATCATTTTAATTTAATTTTAGGGAAATAACTTGATTCGGATCGTTTTAAAGTAACCAGAACGATTCGAAAACACATTTTATACCTTTCGGGCATGTGAATGGTTGTACATATGTCTACAGGGTGTCCGAAAAGTATTTGTATGCGCAAATATCTTTGTCATTAGCAAGAAGAGAAGAATAATTGAGCCTTATTTCAAGGAAATCGTAAATTTTTTATTCCTTTGTGTGGTTGTTTTTGTTTGTATGTATACAGAATGTCCGAAAAGTCTTTGTATGTGCAAATATCTTTGTCATTAGAACGAAGAAAAACTTAAATGAGTCTTATTTCAAGGAAAACGTAAATTTTGTATTCCTTTGTGTGGCTGTTTATATGTTGGTATGTATACAGAATGTCCAAAATGTCTTTGTATTCGCAAACATCTTTGCAATTAGTACGAATATAAACGTTACTGTGTCGTTTTTGTTGTGTTTGTATGTATGTACAGTACAGGATGTCCGAAAAGTCTTTGTATGGACAAATTCCTTTGCTATTTGTACAACTATAAACTTAATTGTCGGATTTAAAGCAAATCGTATATATTTGCATTTCTATGTGTAGGGAAATATATGTCTGTATACAGGCTGTCCAATAAGTGTTGGTTTGAGCAAATACTCCTAGTAGTACCAGGATAAATGTAATTAATCCGGATTTCATGCAAATCGATTATATTTGTTTTTATATGTGTTGTATATACGTATACAGGGTGTCCGAAAAGTCTTGGTATGGGTAAACAGTCTGGACCAACTTCGGCTTGAAATTTACCGGGCAAGGGAATTAGGGACCTTATACTTTCAGTAGACAGACATTTCATTTCATAATATACCGAGTAAATACCATTTTAATCGATTTTCCTATGACGCTACAAAGCATCATTAAAGATTCTAATATGGAGCTCAGTGGCTTCGAAAAAATCCAGAAATATGCATTTTATTGTCTAACCATGAGCGTGTATACCTTTGGGACAATATATTAATTATTATTGAATCATTTTAATTTAATTTTAGGGAAATAACTTGATTCGGATCGTTTTAAAGTAACCAGAACGATTCGAAAACACATTTTATACCTTTCGGGCATGTGAATGGTTGTACATATGTCTACAGGGTGTCCGAAAAGTATTTGTATGCGCAAATATCTTTGTCATTAGCAAGAAGAGAAGAATAATTGAGCCTTATTTCAAGGAAATCGTAAATTTTTTATTCCTTTGTGTGGTTGTTTTTGTTTGTATGTATACAGAATGTCCGAAAAGTCTTTGTATGTGCAAATATCTTTGTCATTAGAACGAAGAAAAACTTAAATGAGTCTTATTTCAAGGAAAACGTAAATTTTGTATTCCTTTGTGTGGCTGTTTATATGTTGGTATGTATACAGAATGTCCAAAATGTCTTTGTATTCGCAAACATCTTTGCAATTAGTACGAATATAAACGTTACTGTGTCGTTTTTGTTGTGTTTGTATGTATGTACAGTACAGGATGTCCGAAAAGTCTTTGTATGGACAAATTCCTTTGCTATTTGTACAACTATAAACTTAATTGTCGGATTTAAAGCAAATCGTATATATTTGCATTTCTATGTGTAGGGAAATATATGTCTGTATACAGGCTGTCCAATAAGTGTTGGTTTGAGCAAATACTCCTAGTAGTACCAGGATAAATGTAATTAATCCGGATTTCATGCAAATCGATTATATTTGTTTTTATATGTGTTGTATATACGTATACAGGGTGTCCGAAAAGTCTTGGTATGGGTAAACACTTCTACTACAACCGAGATAAACCTAATTAATTCGGATTTTAAGTAAATCGACTATATTCCTACTTAAACGTGTGGGTGTTAGTTTGAATGTATACAGGGTGTCCAAAAAGTCTTGTATGAGCAAATACTCCTATTATTATTTAGATAAACTTTATTAGGTCGAATTTCAAACAAATCGAATATATTTGTATTAATATGTGTTTATGTTTGTATGTATGTATACAGGGTATCCGAAAAGTCTTGGTATGGGCAAATACTTCTACTAGTACCGAGATAAACCTACTTAATTCAGATTTTAAGTAAATCGACTATATTCCTATTTAAACGTTTGGGTGTTAGTTCGAATGTATACAGGGTGTCCAAAAAGTCTTGGTATTGGCAAATACTCCTATTATTACTTAGATGAACTTTATTAGGTCGGACTTCACGCCAATCGAATATATTTGTATTAATATGTGTTTATGTTTGTATGTGTGTATACAGGGTGTCCGAAAAGTCTTGGTATGGGCAAATCCTTGTACTAGTACCGAGATAAACCTACTTAATCCGGATTTTAAGTAAATCGACTATATTCCTATTTAAACGTGTGGGTGTTAGTTTGAATGTATACAGGGTGTCCAAAAAGTCTTGGTATGGGCAAATACTCCTATTATTACTTAGATAAACTTTATTAGGTCGGATTTCACGGAAATCGAATACATTTGTATTAATATGTGTTTATGTTTGTATGTATGTATACAGGGTGTCCGAAAAGTTTTTTTGGCAAAAGTAGATTCTATGTGTGGTGTTTGTATGTGTGTAGCGACATGGTTACGAAGGGCGGTCTATTCTGCATCATCAGTCCGTAGGAGTGTGATATCTTCCTTAATACATGCTCTAGCAACACGAAATTTTCAGGGCATGACGATGATATTACCGACCTTATAGAGCCCCCTCGGGGGGGCGATTAGGCGGTCTACGCAATCTAGTTAGAGACCGCCTTTCAGGCCGGTCTCTATACCCCCTGCTTGGTCAGAATAATGTGTGTATGTGCGTATGTTATCGTCCGTTTCGACATTTTCACTTTTTCAATTTTTTTCTCGAAAACAGTTAGAGGGGGAGCAACCAAATTTTCTGGGTTAATAGAGGGATAGTGCGACTAGCTTCGGTAAAAAATTCAGTTATACAGGGTGTTCCGTTTCGGAGTTATTAAACGTCAAAGTCGAAATTTAAGCGATTTCCGTTGAAATCGGGTACAGGTCGCAAGACTTAATTAAACCGATTTAAATTTTCGGAGGTTGTGGAGGACCGGGAGCTTCAGAACCCTATTGAAACTGGCGGTATTCGGAAAATGGGAAGTAATTCTTTTGAATTTTTTATGTCGAAAAATGCCCTTTGCAGAGCCATTTTTGGCGCTTAATAAGTCGAAGCCGGAACATCGGACAGAAAAACGTATGGGGACATAAAACTAAAGAATCTCAAATACTTTCTTTTTGAAATACATGTACCTATACCTAAAACGACTGGAAATTGGAAAAATTTGGGAAAAACTGGAAATTACGATTTTTCATGCAAATGTTTGACGGTTTTTAATTTTTTTGGGGATCAAAATGGATTCAAATCGAAATCTCATGTGTCTTATCGGAAAGAGCTCGCCGAAATACGTAGTTTTCATATTTTTTGGTTCCTTCATTCGTAATAGGAAAGGAGCAATCGACAATTAAATTTCGATTTTTTACGATTTTTTTTCATGACATCTCTACATTCGAATCACTCTGTATCTTTTCCTATCTAATTTCTTCCAACTTTTTCAACGCTATCCCTTGGGGATATAATCAGGCTTTAAAACAAATCCCGAACGGGTGATCCAGGACCGGATTTAGGGGGTAAAAACTCATTTTTTCTGTTTTTTTTTTCATCAAAATTCATCTTTAAATGGCAATATTATATATTATTTCTCCGATTTAACAATTCTTTTGTGGTTTATTTTCTTCCCTTATCATCTGAGAACACTCTACACTAAGTAAAATTGCATATTTTTTCGTTAAAGTTAGAAATAAACAGCTTTGTTTGCATCGGTGCAGGAAAAATTTTAAAAAATACATAAAATGGCTTGCCTTGGAGAAACAAATGAAACGGACTCTTTACATCGAAATTAAAATATGACCTGTCAAAATGTCATGAAAATACGAGTTTTTGTAGCGATATTGGAAGCTTCCTGAACCGATTTCGGCTTGAAATTTACCGGGCAAGGGAATTAGGGACCTTATACTTTCGGTAGAAAGACATTTCATTTGCTAAATTTGATTTTAAATACCAATTTTATCGATTTTCCGATGACGCTACAAGACATCATTGTATAATCTAATATTGCGCTCAGTGGCATCGAAATATTTGTTATAAAGTTATAATATCCAAAAATATGCATTTTAATTCCAAAGCATGAGCGGGTATACTGTGAGCCAATATATTAATTATTATTAAATCATTTTAATTTAATTTTAGGGAAATGAATTGATTCGGATCGTTTTAAAATAAAGAGAAGGATTCGAAAATACATTTTGTCCCCTTCGGCAAGTGGGTGATTGTATATATGTCTACAGGGTGTCCGAAAAGTCTTTGTAAGCGCAAATATTTTTGTCATTAACACGAAGAAAAACTTAAATAAGTCTTATTTCAAGGAAATCGTAAATTTTTTATTCATTTGTGTATTTGTTTATATGTTTGTATGTATACAGATTGTCCAAAAAATCTTTGTATGCTCTGTATCTTTGCCATTAGTACGAAGATAAACTTAACTGAGTTTTCAAGAAAATCGAAAATATTTAAATTACCATGTGTCGTGTTGTGTTGTGTTGGTATGTATGTATACAGGGTGTCCGAAAAGTCTTTGTATGGACTAATACCTTTGCTATTTGTACAAATATAAACTTAATTGTCGGATTTAAAGCAAATCGTATATATTTGCATTTCTATGTGTACGGAGATATATGTCTGTATACAGGCTGTCCAAAAAGTCTTGGTTGGAGCAAATACTCCTAGTAATACCAGGATAAATGTAATTAAATCGGATTTCATGCAAATCGATTACATATGTTTTATATGTGTTGTATACAGGGTGTCCGAAAAGTCTTGGTATCGGCAAATACTTCTACTAGTACCGAGATAAACCTAATTAATTCGAATTTTAAGTAAATCGACTATATTCCTATTTAAACGTGTGGGTGTTAGTTTGAATGTATACAGGGTGTCCAAAAAGTCTTGGTATGGGCAAATACTCCTTATTATTACTTAGATAAACTTTATTAGGTCGGATTTTACGCAAATCGAATATTATTTTTGTATTAATATGTGTTTATGTTTGTATGTATGTATACAGGGTGTCCGAAAAGTCTTGGTATGGGCAAATACTTCTACTAGTACCGAGATAAACCTACTTAATTCGGATTTTCAGTAAGTCGACTATTCCTATTTAAACGTGTGAGTGTTAGTGTGAATGTATACAGGGTGTCCAAAAAGTCTTGGTATGGGCAAATACTCTTATTATTACTTAGATAAACTTTATTAGGTCGGATTTCACGCAAATCGAATACATTTGTATTAATATGTGTTTATGTTTGTATGTATGTATACAGGGTGTCCGAAAAGTTTTTGTTGCCAAAAATAGTTTCTACGTGTGGTGTTTGTATGTGTGTAGCGACACGGTTACGAAGGGCGCTCTATTCTGCATCGTCAGTCCGAAGGAGTGTGATATCTTCCTTAATCCATGGCCTAGAAACACGAAACTTTCAGGGCATGACAATGATGATATTACCGACCTTATAGAGCCCCCTCGGGGGGCGATTAGGCGCTCTACGCATGCTAGTTATAGACCGCCCGCCGAGCGGTCTATATACCGAGCCGTTGGTCAGAAAAATGTGTGTGCGTATGTGCGTATGTGCGTATGTTGTCCGTTTCGACATTTTCACCTTTTCAATTTTTTTTCTCGAACACAGTTTGAGGGGGAGCAGCCAAATTTTCTGGGTTAATAGAGGGATAGTGCGGCTAGCTTCGGTAAAAATTTCAGATATACAGGGTGTTCCGTTTCGGAGTTATTAAACGTCAAAGTCGAAATTTCCGCGATTTCCGTTGAAATCGGATACAGGTCGCAAAAGTGAATTAAATCGTTTTAAATTTTCAGAGGTTGTAGAAGACCGGGGTGTTCCGAACCCTATTGAAATTGGCGGTATTCGGAAAATGGGAAGTAATTCTTTTGAATTTTTTTATGTCGAAAAATGCCCTTTGTAGACCCCTCTTTGGCGCTTATTAAGTCGAAGCCGGAACATCGGACAGAAAAACGTATTTGAACATAAAACTAAAGAATCTCAAATACTTTCTTTTTGCAATACATTTATCTATACCTAAAACGACTGGAAATTGGAAAAATTTGGGAGAAACTGGAAATTACAATTTTTGATGCAAATCTTTGACGGTTTTTAAATGTTTTCGGGGTCAAAATGGATTCAAATCGAAATCACATGTGCCTTATCGGAAAGAGCTCGCCAAAATACGTAATTTTCATATATTTTGGTTCCTTAATTCTTAATAGGAAAGGAGCAATCGATAATTAAATTTCGGTTTTTAACCATTTTTTTTCATGACATCTCTACATTCGAATCACTGTATCTTTTCCTATCCAATTTCTTCCAACTTTTTCAACGCTATCCCTTGGGGATATAATCAGGCTTTAAAATGCATCCCGAATGGGTGATCCTCGGCCGGATTTAGGGGGTAAAAACACATTTTTTCTGTTTTTTTTTTCATCAAAATTCATCTTTAAATGGCATTATTATGTATTATTTCTCTTATTTAACAGCTCTTTTTTGTTTATTTTCTTCCGTCATCATCTGAGCACACTGCTAACTAATTAAAACTCCATATTTTTGCGTTAAAGTTATAAATAAATAGGTTTCCTTCCTTCGGCGCAGGAAAAATTTTAAAAACTGCGAATGTTAAACCATGCCGTGAAAAAAAAACAATTGAACAGGTGACGCTTTAGATCGAAGTTAAATATGAGCTGTCAAAATATCCAGTTTTCTAGCGATATTTTAAAGATCCTGACCCAGTTTCGGCTTGGAATATACATGGAATTGATAGAATGGACGTTTTTTATCTATTCCTGACCATTTCGTAGCACGAGATGGGCATTAAATATAATTTTTTTGAAATTTTTGTTGACCCTACATTGCATTATAAAAATCAATTTCTATACGGGAAAATGTATTAATTTAATTATTATAATGTATGAAATGTCACAATTTGGCTAAAATGTCAGCATCTTGATGCGAAATAGGAACGACTCTGGACCAACTTCGGCTTCAAATTTACCGGGCAAGGGATTTAGGGACCTTATACTTTCGGTAGAAAGACATTTCATTTGATAACTTTGGCTTTAAAACCCAATTTTATCGACTTTCCGATGACGCTACAAGACATCATCGAAAAAATCCAAAAATATGCATTTTATTTTCTAACCATGAGCGTGTATACCTTTGGGGCAATATATTAATTATTATTGAATAATTTTAATTTAATTTTAGGGAAATTACTTGATTCGGATCGTTTTAAAGTATCCAGAACGATTCGAAAATACATTTTATACCTTGCGGCATGTGCATGATTGTATATATGTCTACAGGGTGTCCAAAAAGTCTTTGTATGCGGAAATATCTCTGCCATTAGTACGAAGATAAAATTAATTGAGCCGTTTTTCAAGAAAATCGAAAATATTTAAATTACTATGTGTCGTGTTCTGTTGTGTTTTTATATATGTATACAGGGTGTCCGAAAAGTCTTTGAATGGGCAAATACCTTTGGCTTTTGTACAAATAGTAACTCAATTGTCGGATTTAAAGCAAATCGTAGGTATACCTATATTTGCATTTCTATGTATACCGATTTATATGTTTGTATACAGGGTGTCCTAAAAGTCTTAGTATGGGCAAATACTTCTACTAGTACCAAGATAAACTTAACTAATTAAGATTTTAAGTACATCGACTATATTCCTATTTAAACGTGTTAGTGTTAGTGTGAATGTATACAGGGTGTCCAAAAAGTCTTGGAATGGGCAAATACTCCTATTAGTACTTAGATAAACTTTATTAGGTCGAATTTCAAGCAAATCGAATATATTTGTATTAATATGTGTTTATGTTTGTATGTATGTATACAGGGTGTCCGAAAAGTCTTGGTATGGGCAAATACTTCTACTAGTACCGAGATAAACCTACTTAATTCGGATTTTAAGTAAATCGACTATATTCCTATTTAAACGTGTGGGTGTTAGTTTGAATGTATACAGGGTGTCCAAAAAGTCTTGGTATGGGCAAATACTCCTATTATTACTTAGATAAACTTTATTAGGTCGGATTTCACGCAAATCGAATACATTTGTATTAATATGTGTTTATGTTTGTATGTATGTATACAGGGTGTCCGAAAAGCTTTTGTTGGCAAAAATAGTTTCTACGTGTGGTGTTTGTATGTGTGCAGCTAACGGTTACGAAGGGCGGTCTATTCTACATCATCAGTCCGAAGGAGTGTGATATCTTCCTTAATACATGCTCTAGAAACACGAAACTTTCAGGGCGTGACAATGATGATATTACCGACATTATGGAGCCCCCTTTCAGTGCATGACAATGATGATATTACCGACCTTATAGAGCCCCCTTCGGGGTGCGATTAGGCGGTCTACGCAATCTTTATAGACCGCCCGCCGAGCGGTCTATATACCGAGCCTTTGGTCAGGAAAATGTGTGTATGTATGTGCGTGTGTTGTCGTTGGTTTTGACATTTGCACATTTTCGATTTTTTTTCTCGAAAACGGTTAGAGGTGGGGCAATCAAATTTTTTGGGTTAATAGAGGGATAGTGCATTTAGCTTCGATAAAAAATTCAGTTATACAGGGTGTACCGTTTCGGAGTTATTAAACGTCAAAGTCCAAATTTCCGCGATTTCGTATGATACACGATACAGGTCGCAAAAGTTAATTAAATCGATTTAAATTTTCGGAGGTTGTAGAAGACCGGGGTGTTCCGAACCCTATTGAAATTGGCGGTATTCGGAAAATGGGAAGTAATTCTTTTGAATTTTTAAAAATGGCACTTGCAGACCCATATTCAATTCTACATTGCTCGAAAACGAAGCGTCGGACAGAAAAACGAATATGAACATAAAACTAAAGAATCCCAAATACTTTCTTTTTGCAATACATTTACCTATACCTAAAACGACTGGAAATTGGAAAAATTTGGGAAAAACTGGAAATTACAATTTTTCATGCAAATGTTTGACGGTTTTCAATTTTTTGGGGGGTCAAAATGGATTCAAATCGAAATCACATGTGCCTTATCGGAAAGAGCTCGCCGAAATACGTGATTTTCAAATTTTTTGGTTCCTTCATTCTTAATAGGAAAGGAGCAATAGGCGATTAAATTTCGATTTTTAACGATTTTTTTCATGACATCTCTACATTCGAATCACTCTGTATCTTTTCCTATCTAATTTCTTCCAACTTTTTCAACGCTATCCCTTGGGGATATAATCAGGTTTTAAAATGAATCCCGAACGGGTGATCCAGGGCCGGATTTAGGGGGCAAAACACATTTTTTCTGTTTTTTTTCCATCAAAATTCATCTTTAAAAGGCATTATTATGTATTATTTCTCTTATTTAATAGCTCTTTTTTGGTTTATTTTCTTCGCTCATCATCTGAGAACACTGCTAACTAATTAAAACTCCATATTTTTGCGTTAAAGTTATAAATAAATAGGTTTTCTTCCTTCGGTGCAGGAAAAATTTTAAAAACTGCGAATGTTAACCCATGCCACGAAAAAAAACAATTGAACTGGTGACGCTTTACATCGAAGTTAAATATGAGCTGTCAAAATATCCAGTTTTCGAGCGATATTTTAAAGATCCTGAGCCAGTTTCGGCTTGGAATACACATGGAATTGATAGAATGGACGTTTTTTTTATCTATTCCTGGCCATTTGTTAGCACGAGATGGGCATTAAATATCATTTTTTTGAAATTTTTGTTGACCCTACATTGCATTATAAAAATCAATTTCTATACGGGAAAATGTATTAATTTAATTATAATGTATGAAATGTCACAATTTGGCTCAAATGTCAGCATTTTGATGCGCAACAGGAAGGACGCAGGACCAACTTCGGCTTGAAATTTACCGGGCAAGGTAATTAGGGACCTTATACTTTCGGTAGAAAGACATTTCATTTCATAATATACCGATTAAATACCATTTTAATCGATTTTCCGATGACGCTACCAAGCATCACTGAAGATTCTAATATGGAGCTCAGTGGCATCGAAAAATTTGCTGTTATCCAAAAATATGCATTTTATTTTCTATTCATGAGCGTGTATACCTTTGGGACAATATATTAATTATTTATTATTGAATAATTTTAATTTAATTTTAGGGAAATGACTTGATTCGGATCGTTTTAAAGTAAACAGAACGATTCGAAAACACATTTTATACCTTTCGGGCAGGTGAATGGTTGTACATATGTCTACAGGGTGTCCGAAAAGTATTTGTATGCGCAAATATCTTTGTCATTAGAACGAAGAAAAACTTAAATAAGTCTTATTTCAAGGAAAAGGTAAATTTTTTATTCCTTTGTGTGGCTGTTTATATGTTGGTATGTATACAGAATGTCCAAAAAGTCTTTGTATGCGCAAACAGCTTTGCAATTAGTACGAATATAAACGTAATTGAGCCGGTTTTCAATCGCAAAACTATAAAAATATAAAATATTTAAATTACTGTGTCGTGTTTGTTGTGTTTGTATGTATGTACAGTACAGGATGTCCGAAAAGTCTTTGTATGGACAAATTCTTTTGCTATTTGTACAACTATAAACTTAATTGTCGGATTTAAAGCAAATCGTATATATTTGCATTTCTATGTGTACGGAAAGATATGTCTGTATACAGGCTGTCCAAAAAGGGTTGGTTTGAGCAAATACTCCTAGTAGTACCAGGATAAATGTAATTAAACCGGATTTCATGCAAATCGATTATATTTGTTTTTATATGTGTTGTATATACGTATACAGGGTGTCCGAAAAGTCTTGGTATGGGCAAATACTTCTATTAGTACCGAGATAAACCTAATTAATTCGGATTTTAAGTAAATCGACTATATTGCTATTTAAACGTGTGGGTGTTAGTTTGAATGTATACAGGTTGTCCAAAAAGTCTTGGTATGGGCAAATACTTCTATTATTTGTATATTTGTATTAATATGTGTTTATGTTTGTATGTATGTATACAGGGTGTCCGAAGTCTTTTTGTTGGCAAAAATAGTTTCTACGTGTAGGTGTTTGTATGTATGTAGCGATGCGGTTACGAAGGGCGGTCTATTCTCCATCATCAGTCCGAAGGAGTGTGATATCTTCCTTAATACATGCTTTAGCAACACGAAATGTTCAGGGCATGACAATGATGATATTACCGACCTTATAGAGCCCCTCGGGGGCGATTAGGCGGTCTATGCACCCTAGTTACAGACCGCCTTTCAGCCGGTCTGTATACCACCCCCCCCCTTGGCGAGTAAAGCTGTCCGTGTGTTGTCCGTTTCGACATTTGCACATTTTCAATTTTTTTTCTCGAAAACTGTTAGCGCGAGAGCGATTAAATTTTCTGGGTTAGTAGAGGGATAGTGCGTCTAGCTTCGATAAAAAATTCAGTTATACAGGTTGTCGCGTTTCGGAGTTATAAAACGTCAAAGTCGAAATTTCCGCGATTTCGTATGATACACGATACAGGTCGCAAAACTTAATGAAGTCGATTTAAATTTTCGGAGGTCGTGGAGGACCGGGGGCTTCCGAACCCTATTGAAATTGGCGATATTCGGAAAATGGGAAGTCATACTTTTGAATTTTTTTATGTCGAAAAATGCCGCCTGCAGAGCCATCTTTGGCACTTAATAAGTCGGTCGCCGGATCCTCGGAGCGAAAAACCATTTTTCACAGGAAAATTCAGAATCTCAAATACTTTCTTTTTGCAATACATTTACCTATACTTAAAACGACCGGAAATTGCTAAAATTTGGGAAAAACCGAAAATTACGATTTTTTATGAAACTTTTTGAGGGTTTTTAATTTTTTGTTGGTCAGAACGTATCCAGATCGAAATACCATATACCTGGTCGGAAAGACCTCCCCGAAATACGTAATTTCCATATTTTTTGGTTTCTTCATTTTTTATAGGAAGGGAGCAACAGACGATTAAATTTCGATTTTTTAAGCTATTTTCGATGACATTTCTACATTCGAATCTCTCTATCTTTTTTCCTGTCGGACTTTTTCAAGACGTTCTCAACGCTATCCCGTGGGGATATAATCAGGCTTTAAAATGAATCCCGAATGGATGCTCCAGGACCGGATTTAGGGGGTAAAAACTCATTTTTTCTGTTTTTTTTTTCATCAAAACTCATCTTTAAACATATAATTTCTCGTATCTAACAGTTCTTTTTTGGTTACATTACTTCCCTCATTATCTAAGATCACTCCACACTAATTAAAATTGCAAATTTTTTCGTTAAAGTTATAAATAAAAAAAAATGAATCCGGGTCCGAAAATATTGCGAATTTTAAACCAAATCATGTCGAGCCGGTTCCAGCAGACAAGCGGCGGCGGCAAGCAGAGTTGCCAAATGAGTGCGACACAGAGTGAAACGAACGATTTTTCTGCATAATCTAAACAAGGATGGAGTGTAAGCCGTAAGCATGGCAACAGGTTTAGATTTTATTGCGTTGATATAAGCATACGGAGAGCACGGTAAAATCGGCGAAAAATAGAAAGTAAAGTCAGGGATTGAAATCAAATATTATCAAATGCTCTCTGTCATATTATCGCTTGGGTCGCGAAATCTAGGATAAATAAAAATCATCATAAATGGGGATCGACATGGAAAAATTGATCCCGGTTTTCGATAGAGTTTTCTAAATTACTCTTTGTATTAACTTAGACCTATAGAATGGCTTTTGCTGCCAAGGGTACCATCCCTGCAAGTCCTTTATTTCGGGGAGTTTTGAATAATTTCGAAAAAATTAAACTTGACAAAAATAAATACCGGTTGTGACTAAGGGCGATAAGATTGTCCCCAACTTATGGTATGTATAGAGTACAGGGTGTCCGAAAAGTCTTTGTATGGACAAATACCTTTGCTATTTGTACAAATATAAACTTAATTGTCGGATTTAAAGCAAATCGTATATATTTGCATTTCTATTTGTACGTAGATAAATGTTTGTATACAGGCTGTCCAAAAAGTGTTGGTTTGAACAAATACTCCTAGTAGTATCAGGATAAATGTAACCAAACCGGATTTCATGCAAATCGATTATATTTGTTTTTATATGTGTTGCATAATATACGTATACAGGGTGTCCGAAAAGTCTTAGTATGGGTAAATGCTTCTACTAGTACCGAGATAAACCTAATTATTGCGGATTTTAAGTAAATCGACTATATTCCTATTTAAACGTGTGGGAGTTAGTGTGAATGTATACAGGGTGTCCAAAAAGTCTTGGAATGGGCAAATACTCGTATTAGTACTTAGATAAACTTTATTAGGTCGGATTTCACACAAATCGATTATATTTGTATTAATATGTGTTTATGTTTGTATGTATGTATACAGGGTGTCCGAAAAGTCTTGGTATGGGCAAATACTTCTACTAGTACCGAGATAAACCTAATTAATGCAGATTTTAAGTAAATCGACTATATTCCTATTTAAACGTGGGTGTTAGTTTGAATGTATACAGGGTGTCCAAAAAGTCTTGGTATGGGCAAATACCTTTGCTATTTGTACAAAGATAAACTTAATTGTCGGATTTAAAGCAAATCGTATAAATTTGCATTTATATGTGTACGGAGATATATGTTTGTATACAGGCTGTCCAAAAAGTCTTGGTTGGATTAAATACTAGTAGTACCAGGATAAATGTAATTAAACCGGATTTCATGCAAATCGATTATATTTTTTTATATGTGTTGAATATACGTATACAGGGTGTCCGAAAAGTCTTGGTATGGGCAAATATTTCTACTAGTACCGAGATAAACCTAATTAATTCAGATTTTAAGTAAATCGACTTTATTCCTATTTAAACGTGTGGGTGTTAGTTTGAATGTATACAGGGTGTCCAAAAAGTCTTGGTATGGGCAAATACTCCTATTATTACTTAGATAAACTTTATTAGGCCGGATTTCACGCAAATCGAATATATTTGTATTAATATGTTTTTATTTTTGTATATATGTATACAGGGTGTCCGAAAAGTCTCTTTGTTGGCAAAAATAGTTTCTACGTGTAGGTGTTTGTATGTATGTAGCTATACGGTTACGAAGGGCGGTCTGTTCTGCATCATCAGTCCGAAGGAGTGTGATATCTTCCTTAATACATGGCCTAGAAAGACGAAATTTTCAGGGCGTGACAATGATGATATTACCGACCTTAGAGAGCCCCCTCGGGGGGCGATTAGGCGGTCTGTCCAATCTAGTTATAGACCGCCTTTCAGGCCGGTCTATATACCTAGCAGTGAGTGAGAAAAATGTTCGTTGGTTGAGTAATCGTGTTTTTCGGCAATCTCAATTTTTTTTCTCCGAGATGGTTGCAAGTGGACTGTTCAAATTTTCTGGGTTAATAGAGGGATAGTGCGTCTAGCTCCGATAAAAAATTCAGTTACACAGGGTGTTCCGTTTCGGAGTTATTAAACGTCAAAATCGAATTTTCCGCGATATCGTATGAAATCGATTACAGGTCGCAAAACTTAATTAAATCGATTTAAATTTTCGGAGGTTGTAGAGGACCGGGAGCTTCAGAACCCTATTGAAACTGGCGGTATTCGGAAAATGGGAAGTAATTCTTTTCAATTTTTTTAGGTCGAAAAATGCAGTTTGCAGACCCCTTTTTGGCACCAAATAACTCGGTCGCCGGAACGTCGGACAGAAAAACGGATTTGAACATAAAACTAAAGAATCTCAAATACTTTCTTTTTGCAATACATTTACCTATACCTAACACGACTGGAAATTGGAAAAATTTGGGAAAAACTGGAAATTACAAATTTTCATGCAAATTTTTGACGGTTGTCAATTTTTTTGGAGGTCAAAATGGATTCAAATCGAAATCCCATGTACCTTATCGGAAAGACCTCGCCGAACTACGTTATAAACGTATTTTTTGGTTCCTTCATTCTTAATAGGAAAGGAGCAATCGATAATTAAATTTAGATTTTTTACGATTTTTTCATGACATTTCTACATTCGAAACACTCTGTATCTTTTCCTATCTAATTTCTTCCAACTTTTTCAACGCCATCCCTTGGGGATATAATCAGGCTTTAAAATAAATCCCGAACGGGTGATCCAGGACCGGAACTAGGAGGTAAAAGCTCATTTTTTCTATTTTTTTCAACCAAAATTCATCTTTAAATGGCATTATTACATATTATTTCTTTTATTTAACAGTTCTTTTTTGGATTATTTCCTTACCCCATCATCTGAGAATACTCCACTCTAATTAAAATTACATATTTTTTCGTTAAAGTTATAAATAAAAAGGTTTTTTTGCTTCGCTGCAGGAAAAATTTTAAAAAATGCATATATTAATAGTCTGCCTTGGAAAATCAGTTGAGCAGCCTATCTTTACGTCGAAATTAAAATATGACCTGTCAGAATTATGCAAAAATGTCAGAATTTGTAGTGATATTGGAAAGATCCTGGACCGATTTCGGCTTGGAATATACATGGAAAAGACAGAATGGACTTTATATTTTTAATTACTGTGCATTTCATTGGGCGATTTAAGCACTAAATACCATTTTTTTTTATTTTTATGAGACCATGCAAATGCATTTCAAAATCTGTTTTATACGGAGAAATGTATTATAATATGAAGGGTCTAAATGTCGCCAAAATGCCAGTTTTTCTTGCGAGAATTTTAGGGTTTCTGGACCGTTTTGGGCTTGAAAAATACAGGGCAAGGCCTCTATAGACCTTCCCGTGTGAATTCCGGAACATATAACTTGAAAAATTGGGCATTCAGTACCATTTGTAACAATATATAGGTGACGCTGCAAGGCATCATATAATGGTTTTATCCCATTAGGTAGTATATGGGGTAAATCACACTTGCTCTAGTTTGGGCTATTTTCAGGTTCCTGTAACTTTATTAAATAGAACTCGGGTGATCGATATTTTAGTTCTCCCAGAACTGTCCCACCAACTGATTTTAGGAATCGAATTTTGGGGATCCATGGAAGTGATCCCCGACTTGAAGCAGGACGTCTGGCATTTTCCCACTAATGATCAACCTACGGAAATCTGTAGCATTATAGATGGCGACTCTTTATCTGAAAAGGACCGAGCGACTTTAAATGCACTGGTTAAGGAGAAAATATCAGAAATGGGTACTGGTCTTGGCTGCTGCAAAGTAGCAGAACACGTCATTGAGCTTGAACCTGGCACCAGGCCAATTAAACAACGTTACTACCCAGTTTCTCCATTCAAGCAAAGGATTATGGACCAGGAAATCGACGAAATGTTGAAACGTGGCGTGACTGAACCTTCTAAAAGTCCTTGGTCCAGTCCAGTTTGTTTGGTACACAAGAAAGATGACAGCTATAGGTTTTGCATAGATTTTAGAAAGCTTAACACCAAAAGTAAGAAAGACGCGTATCCTATACCTTATATCTCCGCCATTTTGGATCGCCTCAGAGACGCCCGCTACATTAGCTCCATCGACATAAAATCAGCATTCTGGCAGGTACCTCTTAGTGAGTCCTCACGTGAATTAACTGCTTTCACTGTTCCAGGTAGGAATCTTTATCATTTTCTGCGCATGCCCTTCGGCTTGACCAATGCGCCAGCCACCTGACAACGTATAGTAGACCGTGTAATAGGCGTTGATTTGGAAAATCATGTGATGGTGTATCTTGATGATATAATTATCATCTCCAGAACCTTTCCTGAACACCTTAGAATTTTAGGCCTAGTTTTTGACCATTTGAGAGAGGCAGGACTCATAGTTTCCGAGGAGAAATGTCACTTTTGTAAGCCTGAATTAAGATACCTTGGCTACATCGTAGACGCCCAAGGTTTAAGACCTGATCCTGAGAAAGTGCAGGCGATTGTAAATATAGCACCTCCACGAAATATCACCGAAATTCGACGTTTCATTGGCACCGCTTCTTGGTACCGGCATTTTGTGCCGAACTTTTCAGCTATTATACCCTCAATTACTCGGCTTACCAGGAAGAATATCAAATGGGAATGGACTTCCGAGTGCCATCAGTCATTCAACTTGATTAAAGAAGCTCTTATCACAGCTCCCGTGCTTACATGTCCAGATTTCAACCGCACATTTACTTTGCAGACTGATGCGTCATTTTATGGCTTAGGAGCAGTTCTGACTCAGCAATTTGATGACGGAGAAAAGGTTATTTCCTATCTTTCACGTTCTCTCACCAAACAAGGGATGAAATTAACCGTCACAGAAAAAGAGTGCCTTGCCGTAATTTGGAGTGTGGAAAAGCTTCGTCACTATCTGGAGGGTGTACACTTTAAAGTTATAACCGATCACCATTCTTTGTTATGGCTTCATAACCTAAAAGATCCACAAGGACGCCTCGCTTGATGGGCTCTTCGTTTGCAACCTTACGACCTGGAATTAATCCACCGCAAAGGCCGAGATCATGTCGTGACAGATTTTCTTTCCAGATCAGTGCCAGTGACTGCTGAATCTATTGCGGCTGTTGACGAACCACCGTCGCCATCATTTTCTGACACCTCCGACAAATGGTACAAAGGTATGATGCAGAAACTAGAAGAACGTCCTGATAAAAATCCTTGTTGGCGAGTCGAGAATGGCAATCTCTTTAAATATGTCAAGACGAACAATCCTAATTTTCCAGATCATTCTACCTACTGGAAAATAGTAGTGCCGAAGGATAAACGAAAAGAGATATTACTTCGATGCCATGATAATCCAGCAGCAGGACACGTGGGTGTTTTTAAAACCTTTTGGAAGGTCGCCGAGAGATATTATTGGCCGAAAATGAGATCCGACGTTGCTAGTTATGTCCGTGCTAGTAGAACTTGTGCTCAGAATAAAGTAGAGCAGAAACGTCCAGCTGGTTTAATGGGGAATCGCCCAGACATAAAGGAACCTTGGCAAGCCATCAGCCTAGACTACATAGGACCTTTACCTCGTTCTAAACAAGGTAACACTCATATTTTGGTGGTCACCGATTATTTTAGCAAGTACGTCGTCTTATTCCCGTGTCGATCGGCAACAGCAAAATCGTTGGTTAAGTGTGTCGAAGATGGCATTTTGTTAGTTTACGGAGCTCCTCAATTCTTAACGTGCGACAACGGAACTCAAATGAAATCCAAAGAATTTCAAGCCCTTTGCGATAAATATAAAGTTAGAATATTTTACACTGCTAATTACTATCCTAGAGCAGATCATACTGAACGCGTTAATAGAGTTATTAAAACGATGTTGCGCTCTTACGTTCAACAAAATAACCATCGAACTTGGGAAGATAATTTAACTGCTATCGGTTGCGCCATTCGCACTTCGCGACACGAAACTACGGGCTTCACCCCATACTGCGTTAAGTTCGGCAGGGAACATAAGCTATTCGGTTCGGACTATGCTGAGGGTGTTCCTCAAGTAGAAACTGAGCATCAAAATTACATTCGAGAACGAATAGAAGCCTTCAAACAATTATTTAGAAAAGTCCACACTAAAATCGAAGCTTCTCGTATTAAAAATCGACATAACTATAATTTGCGCCGACGCCCAGTAAGCTTTGTTCCTGGTCAAGAAGTCTGGCGTAAGAATAAAAGTATATCCGATGCAGAGAAGTATTATAGCGCAAAGTTGGCTCCGGAATTTGTAGGTCCGGTAGACCGGCACGTGTACTTACGAACTGGAGGACGAACACGGTGTTAGTAAGGGCATTTGGCATGTACAAGACCTTAAGCCGGTATATGCCGAAACTGCGTCTGATGGTCCGTAGGAGTGAATGAATTGTTAAGCAACTCAAAGTCATTATTTACTTTATTACCTTCCGTTAATTTTCCTGTCATTAATTTAATATTACGTTTTACTAGTCATTTTGCTTCAATTTACTTATCAATCTATCGATTTCTGAATTTATTAACTTTTCGGTCCATAGCTTCAATTTGATTAATTACTATTTATTTTTTTTCCTTTCCCTCTCTTTTCCTCTTTCGGTAATAATGACTTTAGTGAGTTTTATTTTATCGTTGCGTTAATTTTGACTTTTGGCCCAGTTTAAATTGTTTTCTTTCTTTTACTTCCCTTGCTCAGTCGTGAGCAATTTTCATGCTCTGCAGCGTGGGCGTGATGGTGTTTGGATCCATCTGGGCGCGAGACTTGATGGATTTGGACACTGTCACTTAGAATAGCGCTGCACTGGGTTAACTAGGTGGGGTAGGAGTCCCCTGAAAGCCGTGGCAAGGTAAGTCTTCAGCTGCCTTGCTTCTATTGTTTGTAGTAGGTAAGCCCTCAGCTGCCTTACTACTTTCACTTGCCGTTGCCGCCTTACGCTTTGTTATCATTTATCTGGCATTACCTGATTATCTTTACCTTATCGTCACTTGGTTTATTGTATAGTAACGTACAGTATCGTTTATTGTCATTTAACGTAGCTTACCTTTTTACGTTTGCCAGTCTCACGCAGACACCCATCTCGGCGCTAGACGGGATGGGGGTCGGTGTGTCACATGGTAATTTAAGTTTGATTACTTGGTTAGAAGGCGGTGATTAATTAATTTTGGACCTAATTTTCTTTATCGTTTTTTTTATCTGCATTCGCTATTAATTGTTTTTTTTTACTATAGACTAGGGCCAAAAGTCTTTATTTATTATCTTGATTGGACCTTTTTTTTATTACCTTGATTTGACGTATTTACCTTGATGTGACCTTTTACTTTGATTTGGCTTAATTTTCTCTACCGTGGCGTGATTTTATTATTATTCCCTACTTGTGTCTGGAAATTTCGGTTATTTGAACTAGTATGTGTTTTTGCTCGAGTACGACTTTGTCTTTCCTTTGGGGATTTAGAGTAGAAACACAATTTTCTTCCTCTCCTTTTGCTGATTTTGTGAAGTTGAGAATACCACTTATGGTGGGATTCACTGCTAGTTGTTGGCAAGTAACCCAATTTCCTTTATCTCGATTTGCGAACCTTTAGTCTGATTTACTTGTTTCATTTACTTTTGGTTGATTGGGTTGGTTGTTTTTTTTACATTTGCGTTAATTTACTTGTTTTTACGATAATTTACTTACATTTGCGACAATTTGCTTGCCTTTGCGATAATTTGCTTACCTTTGCGATAATTTTCTTACCTTTGCGATAATTTTCTTACCTTTGCGATAATTTGATTACATTTACGTTAATTTGATTACCTTTGCGTTAATTTGCTTATCTTTGCGTTAATTTACTTTCCTTTTTTATTTGCTTAACTTTGCGTAATTTCGATTACCGTTGCGTTCATTCCGTTACCTTTTTTGCCTTCCTTGATTTAGTTACCTTATCGTGATTGGCCTTTGATTGGCTTTAATTTACTTTGATACCTTTGGTATTCTATTTATTATTTGGATTTGTTGTATGTTGTGTGGAACAACCTTTTTGACTTTTAACGGGCAGTTTTCGTGATAAGAAGTCACCGTGACCCTCATCTGTTCCGCGGCGATCTCTATCTGGTCAAGACTGTTTATTGTAGTTAGTCCGTTTTGGAGGTGGATTTGTCGGTTTAAATCCGTCCCTATCCATACTCCTGGGATCACGGTACTGTACTACTGGCCTTGGCCCTATTTCAATATTAAATTGAATATGTCTATGATCTGAGCACGATGGTTAAGAAGATACTTTCCAATTAGTTATCTTGTTGCTCAGGAAGTTAGAGATGGTTGTTAAATCTAATACCTCTTTTCTATTTCTAGTTACAAAGGTAGGCTCCGAGCCTATATTATTTACTGTTAGTTGTTCCCCCAGTAGATAATTGAAAAGGGACTCACCTCTTGGATTGATGTCTGTACTCCCCCATGCCAAGTGGTGTGCGTTGGCATCGCAACCGATCACCAAATGGATGTTATTCCTCCTGCTGTAGGCGATAAGCTCTCGCACTGCTTTTTGGACACCCTGTATGCATACATATAAATAACCACACATAAATATATAGACGATTTTCTTAAAATACGACGTAATTAAGTTTATTTTAGTACCAATTTTTGACCTGTATACACATATACAAAAAAATACAAATATATACGATTTGCTTAAAATCCGACTTAATTAAGATTATCTTCGAACATTCTAAGACTTTTCGGACACCCGTTATACATACATACATACACACAGACACCCACACAAAATAATACAAACATTACGATTTTCTTAAAATTCGACTCAATTAATTTTATCTCCGTAAAAATGGCAAAGATATTTGCCCATACAAAGACTTTTCGGACACCCCGTATACATACATACAAAGAAATAGCAATATATTTACGATTTTCTAGAAATCAGACTCAATTAAGTTTATGTCCGTGCTAATAGCAAAGATATTTACATATACTAAGACTTTTCGGACACCCTGTATACATATATACAAACACCCACATGTAGAAATATAAATAATATAAACGATTTGCTTCAAATCCGACTCAATTAAGTTTATCCTCTGGTTTAAATTTAAATACGTCCTTGATTGTAATGCACTCCAAAACCTCCAATAAACGTGTGTTGCCACACTTACACACCATCCTTGTTTAGATTATGCAGAAAAATCGTTCGTTTAATTCCAACCGTACTCATGTGGCTGTGTTTGCTTCACTGCTGCGGCGCCGTATCCTTGCTGTAACCTTGGACACCTTCTTTTTGGGAACTGGATGAAGGAAAATTTTAAAATTCTTAAATTTTGCCCGTCACCGATGCAAATAAACCTAATTATTTATAGGGAAACGAAAAAATAAGCGATTTAAATCATTGCATATAATGAAGGCAGAAAAAACACTTAGTTAGAAAATTAGTATTTAATAATGCCGGTTGAAAGTAGGATTTGTTAGAAAAAATTAAAAAAAGTTTTTACCCCCCAAATACGCTCCTGGATTACCCATTCGAGATTAATTTTAAAGCGTAAAGATAATCCCTCTATAAGATGGCGTTGAAAAATTTGGAAAAAATTGGATAGGTATAAGTACAGAGTGATTCAAATGTACCGATGTAATGGCAAAAAATGGAAATTTAATCGTCGATTGCGCCCTTCCTATTAAGAATAAAAAAGTAAAATATACGGATTCTACGTACTTTGACGAGCTCTTTCCGATCAGGTATATAGTATTTTGATTTGGATCCATTTTGATCCTCAAAAAAATTAAAAACCATGAAAGATTTGGGTCTGAAATTTAAATTTCAAGTTTTTCTCAAATAAATCCATTTTCCAGTCGGTTTAGGTATAGATAAATGTATTGCAAAAAGAAAATATTTGAGTTTTTAAAGGTTTTCGTATGAATGCGTTTTTTCGTCCGACGTTTGGTTTTCGAGTTATTAAGTACCAAAGAGGGGTCTGCAAACTGCAATTCTCGACCTAAAGAAATTCAAAAGAATTACTTCCCATTTTCCGATACTCACCAATTTCAATAGGGTTCGGAAGCTCCCGGTGCCCTACAACCTCCGAAAATTTAAATCGATTTAATTCAGTTTTGCGACCTGTATCGTGTATCATACGAAATCGCGGAAATTTCGAATTTGACGTTTAATAACTCTGAAACGAAACACCCTGTATAACTGAATTTTTTTTATCGAAGCTAGTGTCGCATTATCCCTCTATTAACCCAGAAAATTCGATGGCTCCCCCTCTGACAGTTTTCGAAAAAAAAATTGAAATGGTGAAAATGTCGAAATGGACGACAACAGACGAACATTTTTCTGGCCAACGGCTCGGTATAAAGATCGCCGGCAGGCGGTCTTAATAAAGATAGCCAGTGTCATACTGCAAAAAAAAAATTACAAAGAAATTAAACTAGTTTTTTAAAGACCCTAAGGAACTTTTATTTTTATTTTTTTATATTTTATAAACTGGTAGTTTACTCTTAAGTCATTGTGAAAATTTTTAATTTATTGCAAACTTTTTAACCACCCTAATACATATATATATATATATATATATATATATATATATATATATATATATATATATATATATATATACAGGGTGTTATGGAAATGATGTAATATATTGGAATGGGTGACTCCTGGGATAGTCTACAGACATATCCAATACTTTTTTTTCTTAAATCGAACATTTAAAAAATTTTCAAAAATACCCTAAAACCAGTCTATATTCGCCGCACCTGGCTAAGCGAGCACGTGGTCCGACATAGCGCTTGACAGAAAATTACGCGCGAAAGACTTAAAACAATTGAATTTGTTGTAACGTTGCCAGACATATTATAAATCTTTAAGAATAATTTATTTTCTGTTATTAACCGTAATTTAAGACAAAGGTAAATCAAATTTAAACCTTTTTCGAAGAAAAAACAAAAAAAAATAGTAAAAAGACCACTGCAAAATCAATCCTTTTTGTCAGCAGCCTTAGTTTTAACCAGTAGTTGTCTAACATAATTTAAATATCAATAAGTAAAACTAAAAGTAAGGTGCAAAAAATGATACTTATCTAGCAGGGAATGTATTAAAAATGTCTCCAATTTGCTCCCAAACAAGCATGATTCGTAGCATATTGTCCTCATTATTGTCCCGACAATAAAACCCAAGCATACCCTTTTATTTTCTTTGGTCCCGACCCCGTTGAAAGATGTTCTCCATTCAACACGATTTCGCAGTTAATTCACTTTTTCAATTGACATACTTACTATACACTATTTCCTTCATCGTACCCCGCAAAACGATATCCGTAAGCTAAGCATCTCGGCATCTTGGATTAAGAAACAGATTAGAAATCGATTAAAATCTCTATCTAAAACTTATACGAACTGGCGGCAAAAAGAACATTTTATTTTTCTAGATGCAAAAATACTTCCTATTTAGTGGATAGCGTCACCTCAGACAGATTATTTTCCAACGCAGTTGCCAAATTATAGAAGCAGTGCAGAAGAAATACAGCATTGGCCGTGCCACGCGAATCTCGATGTACAAAAATACATACGTACCATTTTATTACATTAAAATTTAGAAAAAGCTCTCGTTTTATAATATATTTTTTTAAATAATGCAATCAACCCTAATCGTTTTGTGCCGAATCGGCAACATGGGAGGACGAGATACCTTTTAGAATTAACCGCGTTCTCATTGGTCATAAGTTATAGCGGCAGCGTTTTTGAAATCCTGAGTAATTTATACTTTAGATCGCGTTTTTTTCTCATAATAAGCTGTAAAAACTCTTACGGGGCAGTTAAAATATAAAATACATACAAAACGTAACACTTAAAAATTTTTAGTATTAAGTTTTGTTGAAATATCTTTATTTGAAATACTTTTATTACTAGGTAATATGATCTACGTCAATGCAACCACTTATACACCTATATGTATGATGGGTTGCATATCGTAATATCCTCGATATTTTTAAGTACAGTAGTACCTTTTTACCTATTTATTCTCTTTGAGTAGTATTTTCAACTTTTTCAGCAAGTTGTGGTCATTGTTTGAATATTCTATTTTATTCGTTAAAACAAAGTTTTATACTTTGCAGTGTTTATTAAATAATCCTAACACATTTAATTATTTATTAGTGCTATTTAATAGATTATCGTATGCACTGAGTGTTGTGGAATATTAAGTTAGCAAAATACATTTCTGGATGTTTAGTTTGGTGGTAGATTTCGTTTGAACAGCTGATCCCTGGATTGTAGGTATTTTAACTTTTTGAAATTTAGCGTTTTGAGTTAGTTATAGTTAGTAATATCATTTCACCTGTTTAAAAAAGGCAGTATTTTTCGTGGTATATTATGATGTTTATTTCTTTACAATGCTTTTATTGTATTTTATTACTTTTTTTAACCGTAATAAAATGTAGCGAGAGTGATATTAAGCTCATAAGAATAGATATTATCCTTCGATCTGTGTCAAAATGTTGAGAAGCGGATTAATAGGGTGAGAAGTTGTCCACCTAATCTCTTTTTTGTTTAGGTTCTGGTTAGTTTTAGTTACTGAAAAGTACAAAAGTTAGTTTTTCCTCAGTTTTTTGTATACGTTAGCTTCATACAATTCTTCTGAGTTATTTTTGCTAAACTGTTGCTAGTTTTATTGAGCTATTAGAATTTTTTTGTTTGAAGCTAAGGTAAATTTTGGATTGGTAGTCTTTTCCTCTAAAAACTTCCTCTTTTTTGTATACGTTAGCTTCATACAATTCTTCTGAGTTATTTTTGCTAAACTGTTGCTAGTTTTATTGAGCTATTAGAATTTTTTTGTTTGAAGCTAAGGTAAATTTTGGATTGGTAGTCTTTTCCTCTAAAAATTTCTGGGCGGCTTAGTTGAAACTTATTATTGTAATCTTTGTTAGAACATCTGTTCTCTGTATTTTTTGTGTTGTAACTTTTTGAAATTGAGTGTTTTGAAAGAGTTAAGTAGTAGGATTTCTTTAGTTAAAGATCACAAAAATATTTTTTTAAACTGGTTACACAGGAGAGACTTGGCAACGTCTGACGTCAAAACAAAAGTTTTTTTTTCTGTAACTGATATTGCTCGTTGTTTTTTGTATGGCCATGTGTTTATTACCAGTGGTGCGCAATTACTTAAAAAAAATTTTGAGGGCCGATATCAACCTTTTTTATAGTGAAGCGCCATTTATGAATATCTTTATTCAATCTGAATTCATATCAGGAGTTACCCATTCCAATATATTAAATGATTTCCATAACACCCTGTATATAAATATATATATATATATATATATATATATATATATATATATATATACAGGGTGATTCACGGTCGATGGTAGGTTAGACGTTTATGGAGAACGGAACGCGGGATTTTTTTGAAAATTTGGCAACGTGGGTAATTAGCTATGCTCTGTCCATCTAAAATATTTTCAGCATTGCGACGTTGCCGCTTCTATCAAAAAGTCCTAGCAACTTTATTTTTTTAAATGGAACACCCCATATATTAATAAATTTTTAGAATCGCTCTTTTATTACAATACTTTTTTGTTAATATTACCCTATACCTATCTCTATCGGTTTTCGAGATAAAAATTAGTTTGTGTTAAATATGGTCCAAAACATGGCCCTAATTACACGTAAGTAAATTAGTGCTCTCAATTCATGGAAAGTTGATATTTTGGCGGTAGTTTAGACAGACCCGATGTATTTATTTTTCACCATGAAATCGACTCCATATCATACAGGGCGTGCTAAGATTACTATTATTTCCGTTGTTCATAAAAGGGGTCAAATGTTCGTTTTTTTAAATGAAACCCCCTGTATATTAATCAATAAATTGAAAGACGAAGAAAAACGCTTTAAGATGGTACATCATATTCCTATACCTAAATCATCAAGTTTTCTTAATAAAAGCGCTTTTTTGTGAAAAAAAAAATAAAGACTTTAATTTTAAGTAACCATGGATATCAAACATCAAAATATCAAACTTACGACATTTTGACGACTGTGTTTAAAAAAATCTCCCAAAATGAACGCAGATAATCATTATTCAAACGAAGTTCTTATGAAATTATTTATTTTACACGGACAATGTGATCAAATCATTGCCAGAACTTGCAGAAAATTTAACCAAATGTATCCTGAATTGACACAAATGAACGAAAGGAAGTTTGTAAGATTACAAAATAATTTCATTAACTATGGCTCAAATTTAAAAGCGCCTCTAACATTACCAAAACCTGTTACTTCAAATGAAGATAATATTGTCAACGTTTTGGCATATTTTTATGCATATCCAGAGGCTTCCATTCGTAGTGCAGAAAAAGATTTGGGTGTATCATATGCTTCAATACAACGAATTTTGGGAAATCACGAAATGCATCCGTTTAAATTTACTAAAGTGCAAGCCCTCAAAGCAGAAGACTTTGAACGTAGAGTGCATTTTTGCGAAACCCTTTTAATACGTATACAAGAGGATCCGGAGTTTTTGTCAAAAATCATTTGGAGCGACGAAGCAAAATTTACAAGGGATGGGATTTTTAATAGAAGAAATAAGCATTTTTGGGCTGATCATAATCCTCACGTGACAAAAGAAATGGGATTTCAAGAAAAATTTGACCTAAATGTTTTTTGTATTTTAAAAAAGCACAAAATTAGCTTTTTTATTTATGATGCCACTTTAAATGCTGAGAGATATCTCGAAATACTAAGGACGACTGTTACCGATTTCGTCGAAAATTTATCTTTAGAGGATTATAGGAATTCGTGGTTTCAACTGGACGGAGCGCCAGCTCATTGCACCCAGGAAGTTTCCAGGGTACTTTATGAAATATTTGACGATCGTTGGTTTAGGCGCTTAGGGCCGTGGGATTGGCCACCGAGATCCCCCGATCTCACGCCGCTTGACTTTTATTTATGGGGTGTTTTAAAAGAAAGAGTGTACAGTACTCCAGTGCCTACCAAAGAAGAACTGCGACGGCGAATAGTTCGGTGTATTGAAGATCTGGATCCCCATGAAATTGAAAAAGCAACTACGAGTCGCGTACAAAAGCACATACTAAAATGTTTAGAATGTAATGGACAACATTTCCAGCATTTATTGTAAAAATTTCTTATTTTGTTTACAGTTTTGTTTTTTGAACCTTCCTAATTTTGTTATTTAATTTATTTTCACATGTTAATGAAATTATTTTGTAATCTTACAAACTTCCTTTCGTTCATTTGTGTCAATTCAGGATACATTTGGTTAAATTTTCTGCAAGTTCTGGCAATGATTTGATCACATTGTCCGTGTAAAATAAATAATTTCATAAGAACTTCGTTTGAATAATGATTATCTGCGTTCATTTTGGGAGATTTTTTTAAACACAGTCGTCAAAATGTCGTAAGTTTGATATTTTGATGTTTGATATCCATGGTTACTTAAAATTAAAGTCTTTATTTTTTTTTTCACAAAAAAGCGCTTTTATTAAGAAAACTTGATGATTTAGGTATAGGAATATGATGTACCATCTTAAAGCGTTTTTCTTCGTCTTTCAATTTATTGATTAATATACAGGGGGTTTCATTTAAAAAAACGAACATTTGACCCCTTTTATGAACAACGGAAATAATAGTAATCTTAGCACGCCCTGTATGATATGGAGTCGATTTCATGGTGAAAAATAAATACATCGGGTCTGTCTAAACTACCGCCAAAATATCAACTTTCCATGAATTGAGAGCACTAATTTACTTACGTGTAATTAGGGCCATGTTTTGGACCATATTTAACACAAACTAATTTTTATCTCGAAAACCGATAGAGATAGGTATAGGGTAATATTAACAAAAAAGTATTGTAATAAAAGAGCGATTCTAAAAATTTATTAATATATGGGGTGTTCCATTTAAAAAAATAAAGTTGCTAGGACTTTTTGATAGAAGCGGCAACGTCGCAATGCTGAAAATATTTTAGATGGACAGAGCATAGCTAATTACCCACGTTGCCAAATTTTCAAAAAAATCCCGCGTTCCGTTCTCCATAAACGTCTAACCTACCATCGACCGTGAATCACCCTGTATATATATATATATATATATCCTGCAGTAGACGCGTCCTCCAGTAATAGACAATTTGCATTGAATAGGTCATCCGGTGCGATGGGTCTCCCGTATATGGAGGACCTATCGCATCCCGTGCCAGACGGTCCAGTTTACTGTCCTAAATCATCTGACAAATTTTTGGAAGGGTGACCTAGAGCGTCATTTTCGATATTTTGAATACTTTAGTTCAAGGCTTTTCCGTATGAATTGGTGGGGCCACCGTAGCATGCGTATACTTTCGCGTATATTCTGGTCCCGTCCTACGGTGGATACGTCCTCCATCACTTTGACAACGCTGTGTTCGATGTATTCAACTGTTTTAATTGCGGTAGTCAAGTGTTTCAGCTGATAATTTTTCGCAAAAGATTTCGTCGCACACTTGGGAATCTAATTTCGTGAGATACGACTGTACGGAAATGAGTTCTACTAAGTTATATAGATTAAAAATGATATAATTCATTGACATGTGACGAAAAAAAACAAACTGTTAGAAAAGCACTTTTTAATTTCGTCATTAGTGGAATCAAATACTATTAGCTAACACCACGAAATATTAACTTTATAAACCATCTATCAAGTTTGGAGACTAATTTATTGCTAATTTATTGCCATATTTTAAATTTTTTTTGTTCTTCGTTTTTTTAAGGTGTGGCCCTGCTGGCTTGAGTTCAAGCTGGCAGAGCCACACTGAAAAACCACAAAACGAAATTATTTTCCATAATATTTTAAACAGGAATTTTTGGCCAGAGACTGGGACAAAATAAACCGTTATAAAAAATGGCGCTTTCAGTTTTGCCATTAGAGGAATAAAATAATATTACCTAAAACCACGAAATGTTAACTTTATAACCTGTGAGTATCTACCATTTTTAAGACTAATTTATTGCTAACTTATTACCCCATTTTAATGTTTTTGCTGTTCTTTAAAAAAAAACGTGTTGCTCTGCTGGCTTGAGTTCAAGCTAGCAGAGCCACGGTGAAAAACCACAAAACAAAATTCTTATCCAAAATATTTTAAACAGGAATTTTTGGCCAGTTAGTAGCCCCTGAACTATGTACAGCGACTGATAAAAAATAAACTGTTAGAAAAAAAGAGCGCTTTTCAGTTTTGCCATTAGAGGAATAAAATAATATTACCTAAAACCACGAAATATTAACTTTTTAACCTGTGAATATCTACCGTGTTTTAAGACTAATTTATTGCTAATTTTTTACCCATTTTAAATTTTTTAAAAGATGTTTTTTAGTAGTTTATTTTTATCTGTCTCTGTACATATTTCAGGGATAATTAATTGGCCAAAAATTCCAGTAAAAAAATATTTTGGAAAAGAAGTCTATTTTGTGGTTTTTCAGCGTGGCTCTGCTAGCTTAAACTCAAGCCAATCAAGCAGAGCCACACTTAAAAAAAACGAAGAGAAAACAATAAAAATATTAGCAATAAATTAGTCTTAAAACTTGGTATATACTCACAGGTTACAATGTTATTGTTATTATTTCGCGATTTTAGGTAATGGTATTGGATTTCTCTAATTACGAAACTGAAAGACGCTGTTTTTTTCTAACAGTTTATTTTCTCTCAATCTCTGTACATATTTCAGGGGCAATAAATTGCCCAAAAATTCCGGTATAAAAACATTTTGGAAAAGAATTTTGTTTTGTGGTTTTGCAGCGTGGCTCTGATAGCTTGAACTTAAGATAGCAGAACTAGAAGTTTGTTTTTTTTAAACAAAAAAGCAAAAAAATTAAAAATGTGATAATAAATTAGCAATAAAATAGCCAAAAATTACATCAGAAAAAATTTGAAAAGGCGTTGTGGCTTTGCTAGCTTGATTGACATTTAACATTGCTATAATTTTTAATTTTAACTACTTTTTCCTAACATTGCTTCTACGGATTTCGTTATGTATGTTAACAAATCAGGTATATTGGTCCCTAGCGGTGACTGCTGAATGTTGAAGTCGCGTATAATCACCTGTGGCCGCTTGGTTTAGTTTTCGTTTGTGTGTGCCCTGCCGAATTTCACTCCTCTCAATTTTCTAGATCTTTTAGTCCTATTCTAGGGCCGTGCTAAGATCTTGCAGCGCTCTGGGGCAAAATAATAGTCGGGCGCCGTTTCGATCCTCCCAACTGTGACCATCTTTTGCAAATCCTTCAACTGTCGATTTTTTGACAAAAGGTTGATCTATTGGAAATGCTGACAAGAATTAAAATATCTATCTTTCTGAAAATTTTCCTGAACTATCGACATTTTTATACAAAGCCGGTTGCGGAGCCCCTATGCCTCTTGCGTCCTAGGGCACTGCCCCACTTGCCCTTATAGACGTTAAGCATTTTTCAAGCGAGGCCAATGTTAGTCACATGACTGGCTAACATTGACGCATTTTAAAAAATATTGACATTTTGAAAAAGTAAAAACTATAACCGATAGGATTTATATATGTTATGAGAGAGACCGATAGTTAACTTTACCCATAGATAATTTAATCTACTTAAAGTACTTCATTCTCATTTTGTAATACGGAATAAAATCAAGTTGTGTCAATGTTTACCTCGTTTACCTTAAATTTTAGCCTCTTATAAATTTCATCTGAGAATGTAATTTAAGCAGGTACCTATATTAAATGATTGTACATTTTTCAGTTTGACTTATCTAAGACGGTTTAAAATAAATAGACTTTACACTCTAAGGAATATTAATAAAGTTAACAATATATAATTAGTCATTAACAATAAAACTATTACATTTCTACTTTAAAAAATCGAAAGAAATGAAATAAATGATAATAATAAATAATTGAAAATAAACTACCAGATTCTCTAATGGTAGACTGGCCTAATTTGAACTACGTTAATACTATGGAGTTTTTTCTCAAATTTATAAGGAAAAGGGCAATTTTAGTACATACTTTCCGCAATAATAGAACTACATTAATTCTAGAAACACGTTCCAAGATGAAAATCATTTGAAAACCAAGCAAATTGCTGAAATATTAGAATAATTCACTAGTATAATTCACAACTTCTTAACAATGACAGGACAAAAACCTGCCAAAATTTAACTGATCAACCAGAGGATCTTAATTTAAACCAGTACTAAATCTTGAAACCTTTTTAGTGAATCTGAAAGCAAATGTTTTACCATTTTTATAAACAAGTTGGATTTTGTTATTCTGACTCACTTTAGATTCAGTATGTTATCACTTATCACTGTGATTTAATAGTTTATTGCTGTTTTCCTGGACTAAGCTTTCGGGAGAAGGCGTCGTGCAACATATTAGGGGAGAAGTTAGAGATATTTCCTAACAACTATGCAGGTAATTATTTTAATTGTATGAATACAAAGAAAAAATTTAACTTGCCGAGGAGAAATCACTTTTAATAGAGTCGTCCGATTCTGCCTCAATATCTGGGGCAATTACCTCCTGAAAAAGAACACAATTTATAGGTTTTTTTTTGTGCTTTACTGACAATATTTCCTATTTTCAATCTATAACAACCTAAGACAAAAAAGAAGCTTAGACATAAAAGTAGCTTGCTACTTTCAAATCTGATCTATTCTGTTTTTTTTTTGCTTCTGTTATATAAACATTTTCTGAACACAACTGTTTTTCTTGTACAAGAAATGAATTTTTATCAGTTAGTTTTTTCGTGGGTTCTTATACGAGTAGATAAAAGACCAATTCGAATACTGTAAAAGAACACATTTAACAAAAATTTAAGAATATCCTAAAATACTTACTAGTACGTATCCTGACGGGAACCCAAAAGGCTGTCGCTCCTTGCTGAAAAACAAAAATACAGTTCTTAGTCTAGTATTATTTAGTACTGCAGTTCTAGAACACTATTTTTACCTTAAGAATCTACAGAGCAGCTTTTTTAATTCTTGCATTTCACTGTGTTAAGTAATTTTGGAAATAAAACAAATTTAAACTGGAATTACATACAACTCCTATAATACCCTTTGTTATCACCCATATGCCACACCACTTTTGTTTGGCAGACAATGAGAACAATCATTCTAGCACCTACATTAACTTATTATGATAGGTAAAATATACAATAGTATTGTATTATTTGTATATCATCTCGCTTAAGAATTCATCACTAATATTCATCATAATTCATCCAATATCTTGACGCTCTGAAAATTTTCCACCTGTACAGTAGCAGTATATACCAACAAGCCGTAAAACGGAAGAAAATATCGTTAACTTAGTTGATAACAGACCACTGAAAATGCAATATTTTCATCGAAACTGCAAGTTATATAAACATTCAAACACCCTTGACAGGAAACAGGAACAGCAAAATATTGCTGTATAATGAACAGTGAACAATAAACATAATATGCGGATTATGGTTCACGAATTAAAGAAAACTGAATCTGAACACCTTTCATCTAACAATCCAAATTTTTACTTTAATAAAAAAATAAAGCGACCGGAAAATTTAAGTTTAAGTATAATAAATGTATAAGAACGTGTAGACTTGTAGACGTATGTAATTGTAAAATGTAGACATGGTATTTTGAAAACCAAAAAATCACTCCAGAAAATAGGTGGATATACTATAAAGATAAAGGAAACATTTTGCTACACTACAGCGATGTCTAACATGACCCAAAATTATATATGCACAGCAACTACAAACAGAAAGGCACACCCATATTAAAATCCAGATAAAATATTGCTTTTTTCGTTATTTGGTATTGACATATAAAATGGTAATGTGACTTCTGACCTTACCCTTACCTTAATATGCCTAGTTAAATATAAAATTTTTAAATTACTTTGGTTGAGCCCCTCCCAAGCCAATATCCTAATAGGTAAATGGCAATGTTATTTTTCGACTCCGTCATATAGTTAATGGAATGAATCTCATCGTCAGAACCCACGATACATTAGTATTTACCCAGACAGAAAAAAAGACAGGGAGCTACACTACAACAATCCATTCTATTATTACAACAGAAAAGTACTACTGTAGTGGTATTTTTGTCGACAGAATATTTTTCCGGTATACTACCAAGAAATTACAGCTATTCTATTATAAAATAGAACTAGCGATATTTTTTCAATACTTACAGATTTCTTTTTTGCAGTGTACTTAGTCAAATAGCCTTTTAGAATTTTCACCATTTTACTGATTATTATTTATGATATGATATTATGATAATAAAACACGTTTTCGTTTTTTAAACAGAGACATAATTAATAAATTTCATGTGGCGCCAATTTAGGAACGAACCTTGTATACACAGCTTTAACTAATGGATATTTTTACAAACTCGGTTTAAGTAAAACTCAAAAAATAATAATTAAAAATTTACTAATAATTATCACTAAAAGTAGTTATTTTTAACAAACCCTGTATGTCGTTAACAAAAGTTATACACGTAAAAGAGACTATTATTTTATAATAGTAACGTAATAAGTGAATTTAACATGTTCTACCAATTTAGGACACCTTGTACAAATACTGCTAGTTAACAGATATTTTTACATACTCGTTTTAAGTAAAACTTAAAAAACTGATAATTAAAAAATCATATACTATAAATAAAGGCAATATTATTTTTAACCAACCCTATATGTCGGTAGGGGTTGTAAAACAACTAACAACCGATTTCGCGAACATAAGATAAAGCAGATTTATTAAAATACACAATTTACCGCTCGTACAGAGCATTGATGGTTTACATTGACGCACAGGTATCTAAAGGGCTAGAATAATATATTGATAGCGGTGGTATACTCGGAAAGCAACTAAGTCTAAATTTTTAAAAACATATTATAACTCTAAGTAGGTGATGAAGAATTAAACAAATAAATATTCCAACAAAATTGTGCTATTGATTTTGACACAAATAAAAATAATAATTTTAAAAAATCTCAAAAATACAACTTAAACAGATATCCCGGAAACTTATTAAATTTTGAGTTGGTTACTTTTAAATAACACAATTAATAATAAGGCGAGCATAAAAAACAAAATAAATATAATATTGCTCTAAAGTGTGTAGATACCTACTTACCTCTTATTTTTCGCAACACACATACACTTTTAACGTAGATCTTTTAGTTACTTGATAAACAACACAAGGGATACTTATGTCACAGAAACACACGCGATAAAAACGATGCATTAGTAAGAAAACACGGCAACACTGCCGGGCCACCTATCCAGTGTAATTTGTAAAATTCGCGTATTATCGGGAGACCTAAAGCTGTAATTTATGTAGGTAAATATACACCTGGGCGACGCAAACATACTGGTTTGGTCGGAGGAGCTAAATATAGTAACTTATCAAAAATTTTAAAATTTATAATTTTGTTTTTTCGCTGAAAATGACATCAGAATGATGTATTATGTTATATACATGAGTAAAATTTAATATATATCTACTCCTTCTGGGGGATGACTAAAAACTGGTTTTCATGAGGAGGATTTAAAGCATACAAGATGTATATATATATATATATATATATATATATATATATATATATATATATATATATATATATATATATATATATATATATACAGTGAGGGCATAAAGTCTGGAAACACCTAGTTTTTTACGAAACTATACATTTTCGGAAGAAACGCCGAAACACGTCGAATTTGTTCTCATTTTCTACACATTCTGAAAGTATTTGATTATATACAGGGTGTGCCATAAAAGTTGGGCATTTGTCAAATTTGATTTTTTAAATAGAACACCCTGTATATTATTCCATTTTTGAATTGTGCGTTAGAAAATCAACATCTTTTGTATGAACCACCCTTCCTCTAAAATCAATTGTTTGCGAGATATTGCAACTTGAAAATTGTTAGCCCGCAAAATTAAATAAAGTCAAATAATAATTTAACACATTTTTATTTTAACAACAACAATCCAACTGAGACAATTTTAACGCAGCAAATGCTGAAATTGTTGACCGTTAACTTCCCGGCAATATCCTAGCCTATCCATAAACTCCTCTTACGGATGAAAAGTTACGGATGAAAAGTGGTGAAATTTGCCGAATTTCATCCCTTATACGATTTTTTAAAGCTTCTATGTTAGGAGGTCTGTTAAAGTAAACTTTACTTTTTAAATAACCCCACAGGAAATAATCAAGGGGGGTCAAAGCCGGTGACCTCGCAGGCCATTCTATGGGGCCACGACGTCCTATCCATCTGTTAGGAAATATCTCGTTGAGATATTGCCTAACAGCTAGCGCATAGTGAGGTGGGGCCCCATCTTGTTGAAACCACATTGTTAAGGCTGGTGTATCAGGCTCATCACCTGGATACCGCTGAGCTAAGGCAGGAATTAACTCTACTTGCAAAAAGTCTAGATACATTTGGCCGGTCAAATTTTCGTCAAAAAAATAGGGACCAACAATCTGGTCTTGAAATATTCCTGCCCAAACATTGACTTTTTCGGGATGTTGCGTATGAGCCACTTGAGTCCAATGGGGATTCTCTTTAGACCAATACCTACAGTTTTGCCGGTTGACAGTACCATTGAGAAAAAAGGTAGCTTCATCCGAAAATAAAACATTTGCACAAAACAAGGGATCCATGTTGCACCGTTCTTGCATATTTTCACAAAACTGGAGTCGGCGGTCATAGTCATCTTCGTTTAATTCATGTATTAGTCTTATTTTGTATGGATGATATTTCTCTTTATGCAGAATATTTTTCACTGATGACTGACACACGTTTAAATCTAATGCCACTTGATGGGTTGACAAATGTGGATTCTCGTTGTAACTGAGTAAACCATCTAATTTAATATTATCATCTAATTTGGGCCATTATCATCTAATTTGGGCCTACCTGTCCTGGGCAGATCTTTTACAGTCCCATGTTCATGAAATTTTTTGATAATTTTGCTGACCGTCGATTTTGTAATTGCTTGTCGCTCTGGATGTGTGTTATTAAAAAGTTCGCAAACTTCGTCAAGATGCCTACGACGATCTCCCCAGCCAAACATCATAAGGATTTCAATCCTTTGGGTCTCGGAAAGCATATTTTAAGATACAAATTACTATCTTATTTAAATATGTTTGATTTTTGACACAACTATCATAATGGGACATGCTGGTTTCCAGGGTAGTGCAATAATTCAAGGTGTAAGAATTACCAATTTTCAAGTTGCAATATCTCGCAAACAATTGACTTTAGAGGAAGGGTGGTTTATACAAAAGATGTTAATTTTCTAACGCACAATTCAAAAATGGAATAATATACAGGGTGTTCTATTTAAAAAATCAAATTTCACAAATGCCCAACTTTTATGGCACACCCTGTATATAATCAAATATTTTTAGAATATGTAGAAAATGAGAACAAAGTCGACGTGTTTCGGCGTTTCCCCCGAAAATGTATAGTTTCGTCAAAAACTAGGTGTTTCCAGACTTTATGCCCTCACTGTATATATATATATATATATATATATATATATATATATATATATATATATATATATATATATATATATATATATATATATATATATATACAGGGTGTTATGGAAATCATTTAATATATTGGAATGGGTGACTCCTGGGGTGGTCTACAGACATATCCAATACTTTTTTTTTCTTAAATCGGACATTTTAAAAATTTTCAAAAATACCCTAAAACCTGTCTATATTCGCCGCACCTGCGCCGCACCACAATGCGCTTGACGGAAATTTGCGCGCGAAAAACTTTAAACAATTGAATTTGTTGAAACGTTGCCAGACATATAAATCTTTAAGGAGAATTTATTTTCTGTTTTTAAGCGTAATTTAAGACATTTAAGAATTTTTTTTAACCTCTTCCTACGAAGAAACTAAAAAAAAATAGTAAAAAGGCACTGCGAAATCAATCATTTTTGTCAGTAGCCTTAGTTTTAAGTAATATTTAAGACACCCTATATTACGTTATTAATGATATACTTAAGCGTTATTCTTACTAGCTTAAACTTTCTGCCAAGGAAAAGTTAAAAATCAAAACGAAAATACTAATTGAGCACAACTTCATAGTACTTACTTCAAAAGTATAACTAGATCCGCTAAATTAGTTTTGCACCGGCAAACGTTACCACAATACGTAAATATTAGTGTTTTAAATTAAATTTTGTTTTCAACCCTATTACGCTACTCACTCAAAGAATCTAGATAAAACTGATCAAAATATTGGTTAACAACGGATCGACGAAGATCATTTTCTAGGTAGTGAAAAGAAATTACATTATTTAAAACTTTAAACGAAAAAAAAATTAAAACATTCATTGTGTGGCTTGTGTGCTGTTGAAAAACTTAAACATGGCGCACGGCTCCTGACATCAAGAAATGATTCTCTGTCCATCTTTCTTCGTCATGATACGTGTATCACGTCTCTTTGTCACTTCCCGTGTTAGCGTGTTGATGCGGTAGCTGGCGCTGATTTGGCGAGAAAATTTGAAAAGGAAAATAATAATAGGTTTGTTCCAACCAACAATTTTTGTATCGTCCCCGAACGGTTATTGGGATTATTCGTACTGATGTTGTGCGCAGGCGTGTATTTTTCACAGTTCCGTGACGGTGCAAAATAAAGACGGGTTGGAACGCTTTGTGAAATTGTGAACGGATTTAGTTGTCGAAGTTGGCATCGACGAGGTAACTAGAGACGTTTTTTGGCGATTCAAAACCATCCAAACCAAGCCCGAGGGTTTACCATTGTTGTCTTTATTTATTTACATTTAACTGCATTGTACAAATAAGGATAACAATATGGTTTTGATTTTTATGGCACTATCTTTGTTTGTTTACGTTTAATTACATTGGATAAACAAAGAGAGCACATGGTTTTGGTTTTGATGGTTTTGAAGCGCCAAAAAACGCCTTAGAAGACAAGACAACATAACCTTAGTTTATTGAATGAATTGTCAATTGAGGATTTAATGAAACATAAATCTTTATCTGTGGATATAAACGAAATAATGGCCGATAATTCAGTATTAGGAGGTAAGGCGGTAGGATTCTGCATTTTTTTGCTGAAGTTACAGTATTACAATATATTTTACATTTTAGAGTTACAACAGTACATAATAATTGAAACTCCTTCGTCACCAGAAGATCAACAAGTCGTCGACGCCCCTATTCAACCGGCATTTTCTATAAATCGCAGTGCTAGACCTATTGAATACAGATGGTCCCAAAATGTTCTGATACATGTTTATGCAAAATACAAGAAGAAAATGGGAACATTTGAGATAAGAAATGCTAAAATGATGTGGCAGAAAATTGCAGAAGAATTAAAAAAGTTAAATATCATTGTTTCACCAAACAATTGCCTTAATAGATGGAAGGTTTTAGAGAGCGGCTACAAAAAATTTATAGACGACCAGAACAAAACTGGTGAGTTAAAAAAAATTAAATTTTCTGAGGCAAGAAATCCTTAATAATGTGAGCTCTTGAGTTAAAGAAATTTTTTTTTTAAGATTGTGTGAAAGATAGGGAAAAATACAAAAGTAGTATAGTTTTTCTACTTTTGAACATATAGAAAATTATAGTGCGTATATACTTCATTTATTTATTTACAACCTAATTGTTCAATGGTCTTACAAGACATGGCATCATTATTTGTACCTAATTTAAGTCAGTAAAAAAGTAATAGTACTTGCTACAATCACAGTCAGTATAATATCTATATAATAAGATTTAAATATTAAACTATACATATTATATATTATATTAAATTTCAGGAAGAGTGCGTAAATATTTTGAGTACGAGATGGAGATGAGTTTAATTTTTGGAAGAAAAAAAATGTTCACCCAGAAATTTTATTAAACAGTGGCACGGTAGACAAGCATTTGCTGCAGGACAAGTCAGTCGAGGAAAGCGATAAAGACAAGAAAATAAGTCCAGCTCAGATGCAGATGATTCATACCCCTTCAACATCAAAGAATGAAGTGGAAGCATCTGAAAGTAAATCTGGAACACCAAAATAAGTACCCTAGAACATATTTGTATGGATAGAAAATTGTATTATGAGGAGAGACTAAAAACAGAAAGGGAAAAACTAGAAGAGATTAAAAAAAGAAATAAATTAATTGAAGAGAGGAACCTGATTTTGAAAGACAATAAGTGCAATTGCCAGTGCAGTTCATTATTATAAGTTTTTTTTTGTTAAATGCAAGTTCATTATTATAAGTTTCTTTTGTTAAATGCAAGTTCATTATTATAAGTTTTTTTTGTTAATATATAGAAGCGTAGTATAAGTACCCTGTCTAGTTGTTTGAATACCTGAACCCTAAACATGTTTTTGTGTCTTTTTGTTTTTTATTTTGAAGTTTACAAGGTGACCACTTTTTCTCAAGACGAAATTTCCCCGATTTTTCCCGGTTTTCCAGATAATATTGAGTTTTTTCCTGACTTTACGTTGTATCGTAAAACTATGTAAATACTTTAAAAAAAGTTGTTTATTCTTTCAGGTTTGCTCAGAGGTAGGCTGCCCTCCCGGCTACCCTTCTACGCTCGGTTTTGTGGATGCCCCGAGCGTAGAGGGGAAGCCTATCCCTGATCAAACCCGAGCCTCCACTGTGCTAGAATAGGACTTTCATCAGAAAATAATTTCAGTATTATGGATGAAGAAATTCCCAGATTTCAATAAAAATTCCTCGGCTTTTCCCCGACTACTTAAATTCCCTGATTTTCCCAGTTTTCCAGAAAGTGGCCACCCTCAGTTTAGTTGTTATTTTGTTTGATATCTACATACAGTTTAGTTGTTACGTTATGTTTAATAATGTGTACAATAACATTATTTGATGTCAACATAGTTTCAGCAGAAGTACATTTTTGAAATTTTGTTTCGATTTTTTAATAAAGTTTCTGTACCTACTAGTATAAATAGATATTTTTATAGTTTATTTTGTTAATAGTTATGCAAAGTAAAATTAGAAAGAATCTGTTGTTGGCATAAAAAAATGAAACAAACATTAAGTACCAAGTCTGTTCAAAAAAACTTATTTATAAAACTACAAGGGTAAATCATTTGCTACTCTATCCCTAATCTCCGCAGGTCCCACATTTTCATCGTCTTCCTCATCTTCCTCTGGATTGTCTTGATCCTGAATGACCAGATTTGCTACCATCTCTTGTTCATTGTTACCAATAAAGTCCTCATTTACTATATTATGTAACACACATGCTGCTCTAATAAAGTGAACAATAAACCTGGTACTCCTTAACTTCACATGGTACAGTTGACGGAATTTCTGTTTTAGAATACCAAAACAATGTTCAATGACATAGCGATTCTTTGCCAACTTAACATTAAAATTCTGTTGTCGTCTTGTTAAGTTTCCCCTGTCTTTATAAGGGGTTAGTAAATTAGGTTGTAGAGGGTATCCGATATCTCCTAAAAGAAAATATCTGCCATATTTCTCCTGCAAGCTATTTCTCAAAGGGGAATTTCTAAAGACTCTACTGTCATGTACTGATCCTGGGTATCCTATAAATATATCTATTATTTCTCTATTGTGATCACACACTGCTTGCATCTGAAACAAATACAGAAGGTATATGATAAAAAATTGCAATCTTACATTAAAATGTTACATAAAGATGTGTTAATTTCACCTTTTGTGCTATTAACAGCACTACAATGCAGATTTTGTTATACAATGTTTTTTTGGTTTTTATTCTAGCAATCTAAACTTTAAAACACTTTTTCTTATTTTCCCAACAACTAAATGTTTCAAGAACCATTTGTATGGATAAAACTACAACTATTATTTGTGCAATCATTCGTTTAACTATAGGTTTTAGTTCTTCTGTTGTTTTTTTTTTCAAAATTTTAACAATTTTTGTTACATTACTTGTGCTACTGTGGAAATTATTGAAAAAAAAATAAGATATTGAAGAAAAACAGTTATGTATAATAATAATAATACTTTTATTGTGTCAAATTTCACAACAGGGCAAAATACACTTGTGTGAAATTAAAAATTTTGCCCTAAAAATAGTTAGCGTTTCAAAAAAAAATAGTATAAACACAACTAACTGTAAAGTATAAATACACTAAGCTGACTCTAGACTAAATTAGATGTTTAAAGAAAAGATGTACTAAAAATCCCTAAAAAAGCCCTAAATGGATGCCCCTGGCGAAAAGAGAAAAAGTATCATCTGACATTGTATATATGTGCTTTCACTTAAACTACTTTACCATCAGCTCTTTACCCATAATGTTTAGTAATGTATGCTGATACTGGCTTTAAAGTATTATTTATGTTAATATAGAACTCTGTATACATGTATATAGATAGAAATCATAACCATTTAACATAAAAACACTTATAAGCAGCAGACTTCACAAAAATATCGTAAATTGTTTTGTTTAGTTGATTACCTGTTCTGGTGGGGGTCTGTTCTAATTTGTTTTCGGTACTTTGTAAGCTTTTTGTTTCATTGGTGGTTGTCACGTCACCTCTACTGGCAAAATCACATGCTGCTTTTTGTTTTCTATATTCAATATACTGTTTTTTGTTGGCAATGGGATAGTTTGATAATAATAAATTTATCCTTGACTGGTCTTAAACCTAAAAATATATTTTTTTTCATAGTTTTTTGAGAAAGACAAAGTCCATTTCAATGATGGGCAAAGCCCTCTGCAATAGAACTTCAAATACCATCCCTTATCCAAACTGCCTTCACTTTGAAAACATCAAGCACTTTGCAAAAGAGCTTCAAGCTTTTACTATTACTCAAACCCCCGAATTGTGCTGGTAAGCTTCTAAAGGGCTTGCAAGTCCGAAAACAAAACATGAAGCCCTTATTTAAGCATCTGAACTACCAAGTCCCGATGACATAGCGCAGTGCTTGCAAGCACTTAAAGGGCTTAAAGCCCTGCCTAGCTGTGGTACATTTAACTAAAACTTTTATTTTAGGTTTGGGGACAGTTGAGAGAATATTTTACCTTGTTTTTCCGGTAGGTCGGGTCCTATAAGTTCTGGGGCCTTTGGGACTTTTAATGCTACTGGATTCCACGAAGCCCAATTATTATTCTGAGAGATAACAGAATCTAAAAACCAAAATGTAAATAGAAATAATACCTGTCTTATAAAAAACCAACAATATTAAATAGGCTTATACCATTACAACTAAATAAGTATGTTTAACTATGTAACAATATTTGGGTCTGAACTAACTGACTTACCTATGGGGTCTTTTTCAAAATTATCGGAATCCCAACAATTATTTTCCCCAGTTACAGCGACTCCTATAATAGACTATTCTTTCATCACTCTCTGTAATATCAACATTTTTTTTGGGCCACTACCTGTTTTAAACGTCTCAATTTTCTCATCGCCATATTTTCTCTTTGTTTCTTTTTTAAGGTTACCCCTTGTCCCTTAATTGTTTTGTTGTCGTTTGTGGAAAACCCAACTATGTAGGGTGTTTCGCAATTTTCTCACAAACGTGTTCCTTTTCTTTCCACATAACACTATCTGTTTTTTACACTCTATAATGTTTTTATATTCTTCTACACTGGATATAAGAATACTAATTTCACCATCAGAAAAATTAACTGCTCTTCTCTCCATGACTGTTTTTATTTATTAAATTATTAAATATTGATGACATTACAGATTAGGTTGTTAAAAATTCTTCTTTACGTCTTTTTACTTTCTAAGGTTAATGAGGATTTTATAAAACTATCATTTTTTCTAGCGAAGTTAACATAACCGTTAAAATTAAAGTTAACTTTTGCCTTTTTTATAATAATGAGAATTTGACAATCAGCTGACAGCTGTTGCCACAGAAGAAGTTTTCAGATGGCTTTGGTCACGGTTGCGGTTGACATTTGAACAATGGGTTGAACATCATTTCTGCCGTCATAACGCAGAGGGCAGTAAGTATATATGGGTTTCCATATATACTTACTGCCCTCTTCGGTATGACGGCAGATTTGTCAACCAATTGATTGTACGATCCAACAAACTTGTGAAGTGCGATCGTAATTATATGAGGCGCTTCATTCGAATAGATTACACATTACAGATTGAACATCATTTGTCAACCAATTGATTGACAAATGAAGTTTAACCCATTGTTTAAATGTGAACCGCAACCGTGACCCTGAAAACGTGTTTAGTTTTCGGAAATTCAAAAGGGAGGCACTACCGTCGAATGCCGAATGGAAAGCTATCGATAGTACTGCGTGTCGATTAATCGATAGTGAAAATTCGTTACTATCGATAGTTTTATTTTTTAATGAAATAATAAGACTGGCTAATGGCAATACTAATAAAAAAGGAGATTCGCTTCTACTGGCATCATACCTTCCAAATACTGCCGAACTAAGATAGTCTTAAGTTGATTTTGTATTTACAGCAGATATTCGCTCACTTGGAAATTTGACCAAAGGCAAAGACTCATTTCAATCTGTGTTGGTTTTTACTGGTAGTAGTTCCGAAGATGGTGACGGCACATGCGAATTTGAAGATTGATCCGCTAATTCTGTCTGGTGTGATGTATCACTTTGTGCCAGTACATTTCCAAGTAAATTCTAGACACAAACTTGTACTTGGTTAGCATTTTCCGGACTTCGAAAGGCATGTTGCCTACTATTTCGTTTTTAATTTTAAATGGTATCGACTATTGATAGTTTAAATACAACTATCGTTAGTTTCGATGGTATAAAACTATCGATATATCGATAGTCGCTATCGATAGCTCTCCATCTAGGTACAAGTTATGTTATTCCGCCATTTTTGTAAACAGACGGCTCTGTTATGGACGAGATCGTCTTGATTTTAAAGTTATTTGCTTGTGTTTTATATCACTTTTAAAGTGAAAACGAGGATTTGATTGGTATGATGTATTTGAAGCAAATCCTGTATAAAAAACTCTTTCAAGTATTTTTAAGGTTACTTCAGTACTAACGTACCTAAAGACGGTATCAAGGTAAAGTTTATAATTAATTTATAAGGAATAAAATAGAATTTTTTTGTTTGAAAGCTAAGGTAGGTACCTAGTCTTTTCCTCTAAAAATTTCTAGTCAGTTTAGTTGAAAATTATTATTGTAATCTTTGTTTGAACAGCTGTTCTATGGATTTTTTGTGTTGTAGTATTTTAACTTTTTGAAATTGAGTGTTTTGAAAGAGTTAAGTAGAAGGATTTCTTTATTTAAAGGTAATAAAAACATAATTTTTTTAAACCTGTTACATGGGAGGGGCTAGAAAGACTTGGCAACGCTGACGTTAAAACAGTTTTTCTGTAACTGACATTGCTTGTTGGTTTTTATATAGCCATGTGTTTATTACCAGTGGTGCGCAATTACTTAAAAAGAAATTTTCGAGGGCCGATATCAACCTTTTTTTTATAGTGAAGCGCCATTTATGAATATTTTTATTTCATATAATATATTCAATCTGAATTCATATCAGGAGTTACCCATTCCAATATATTAAATGATTTCCATAACACCCTGTATATATATATATATATATATATATATATATATATATATATATATATATATATATATATATATATATATATATATATATATATATATATATATATATATATATACAGTGAGGGCATAAAGTCTGGAAACACCTAGTTTTTTAGGAAACTATACATTTTCGGAAGAAACGCCGAAACACGTCGATTTTGTTCTCATTTTCTACACATTCTAAAAATATTTTATTATATACAGGGTGTGCCATAAAAGTTGGGCATTTGTCAAATTTGATTTTTTAAATAGAACACCCTGTATATTATTCCATTTTTTAATTGCGCGTTAGAAAATCAACATCTTTTGTATAAACCACCCTTCCTCTAAAGTCAATTGTTTGCGAGATATTGCAACTTGAAAATTGGCAGCCCGCAAAATTAAATAAAGTCAAATAATTCAACACATTTTTATTTTAACAACAACAATCCAACTGAGACAATTTTAACGCAGCAAATGCTGAAATTGTTGACCGTTAACTTCCTGGCAATATCCTAGCCTATCCATAAACTCCTCTTATACGTTACGGATGAAAGAAGGTGAAATTTGCCGAATTTCATCCCTTATACGATTTTTTAAAGCTTCTATGTTAGGAGGTCTGTTAAAGTAAACTTTACTTTTTAAATAACTCCACAGGAAATAATCAAGGGGAATCAAATCCGGTGACCTCGTAGGCCATTCTATGGAGCCACGACGTCCTATCCACCTGTTAGGAAATATCTCGTTGAGATATTGCCTAACAGCTAGCGCATCGTGAGGTGGGGCCCCATCTTGTTGAAACCACATTGTTAAGGCAGGTGTATCAGGCTCATCACCTGGATACCGCTGAGCTAAGGCAGGAATTAACTCTACTTGCAAAAAGTCTAGATACATTTGGCCGGTCAAATTTTCGTCAAGAAAATAGGGACCTACAATCTGGTCTTGAAATATTCCTGCCCAAACGTTGACTTTTTCGGGATGTTGCGTATGAGCCACTTGAGCCCAATGAGGATTCTCTTTAGACCAATACCTATAGTTTTGCCGGTTGACAGCACCATTGAGAAAAAAGGTAGTTAACGGTCAACAATTTCAGCATTTGCTGCGTGAAAATTGTCTCAGTTGGATTGTTGTTGCTAAAATAAAAATGTGTTGAATTATTTGACTTTATTTAATTTTGCGGGCTGCCAATTTTCAAGTTGCAATATCTCGCAAACAATTGACTTTAGAGGAAGGGTGGTTTATACAAAAGATGTTGGTTTTCTAAAGCACAATTCATAAATGGAATAATATACAGGGTGTTCTATTTAAAAAATCAACTTTGACAAATGCCCAACTTTTATGGCACACCCTGTATATAATCAAATATATTTGGAATGTGTAGAAAATGAGAACAAAATCGACGTGTTTCGGCGTTTCTTCCGAAAATGTATAGTTTCGTAAAAAACTAGGTGTTTCCAGACTTTATGCCCTCACTGTATATTTTCCCAAGAACCCGAGATCCTTTTTTAACAATTTATGTGCAAGCTGAGGTCCGTTTTGCAAGGCGAGATCCGATTTCGGACCTCACCTTTTTTTGCGTGTATCTCGTCGCCGTGACTCATACCTAACAATAATAAATGGATTTTGAATTTTTTTGTTGGATGTCATCTTTAAGCTCTTTATAAATTTTTATACGATTTGGGTTCAATAACACCATTCCAGAGGGCGCCTAGGTTAATTCGGCTCGTTGTATACATATAAGCTGAGGTCCTATCACCGCGGCAACACTGGGAATCATCTTTTATAGTATTGGCCTTGCGCTGCTATCAACGAGAAACTTGAGACGCTTTATTTCCTTGCGGACTGTGAGCTTAAATTGAATATAAGGTAGGTATAATTTAACATTTTTTATGTTAATACGATAATTTTTTTTATAAACAACTCGAAAAAAGCACTTTTCTTGTGATATAAGCAAAAAATCAGAATTTTCTTCTAGGAATTGTAGAAAAATAATTGAATTTAAGATTTTTCCGAAATGTAAATATGTTTTTATTAAAAGGGTTATTTTCGAATTTAAAATTTTTATTTTAATAATAATATCCTACGAAATCAGAATTTTCATGCCTTGATGGCATGGACGTGATAAATAAGCCTTGAGTATACGTTTTATTAAAAACCAAGTCATGTTGTAGCATCGTTTTTTCAATAACTTTTTCGTTCAAAAAAATTTAAATTTTAGACTTTTCGGACAGTAGGTGCCCCATGAAAAATCATGATTTAGCTTTAGGCACCAACTTTGATAAAGAATATCATTTCAGGGAAATTATCTTTATTACCTTACTTACTTACAAATAGGTCGCAGAAAGTAAAAAATGGTCAGTTCATAAGTGATGATTGTCAGGTGGGATATGGTGTGCCACAGGGCACTGTGCTGGGGCCAATTCTTTTTTCAGTTTATATTAATGATCTTGTTGACAGGGTGACAACTGGGAATGTGGTCTGTTACGCTGATGACACGGTTTTAATGTTTGAGGATGATACTTGAACTTTAACATATAAAAGGGCGGAAATGGCATTACAAAGGGTAAAGCATTGGCTAGATTGTAACTTATTGACTCTTAATGTGGAGAAATCTAAATTCATGTGCTTCACACTTAACAATAGAAACTATCCCCAAAACAATATTCTAAAAATTCATAAAATAGACTGCGTAAATCAAATAAATTGCAATTTTCAGGAAAGGATATGTATTACTGAGAGAATTAAATACTTGGGAGTGTATTTTGATCCACATATGAGGTGGAATTTCCACGTTGAGTATTTAACTACAAAAATTAGAAAAATGTACTATAAATTCTACCAAATTAGACAGTGGTTACCTAAGAAGAGTTTGTTGAACATATATAAGGCATTGGTGGAGTCCGTGCTGGGCTATGGCTTGGTTGTGTGGGGTTCGGTTTGTGAGTCAATTGTGACAAAACTGGTAACTGCCCAAAAAAGAATTCTAAAAATAATATTAGTAAAACCATTAAGATACTGCACAGAGCTACTGTTTAGAGAAGCCAGGGTACTAACGCTGAAGCAGTGCTATATAAAGTCAGTAATGCGATTACTACTAAAAAACAAATATAGTATAAATGTGGTCTCACATGAAATTACAACAAGATCAATAACAAAAAACCATGCAAGGGTTCCGGCCGCATCTTTTACTGCTGTGCAGAGAACCATTTACTTTACTGCTCCGAAGATTCATAATATTATACCTGATGAATTGAGAAATAAATCGTATAAATGTGTAAAGCGCAGAATAACAGACTGGTTGCTCGATGGTAACATAAATAGTTATTAGTGGTCATTTAATTGTGTGCCTTGAGATGAATGGTGGTTTATTGTTGTGCAAGGGGAAGGGAAGGGGGAGAGAAGGGAAAATAATACAAATAAAAATTCTTAAAGAACGTTTTATAGAGTAGAATTAAAATACATTACTGTTAGTTCATAGTATTTTTTCGCTGTTGTATTTTCTTATTATACACTGTAACACACGCACATTCTTTTAAGAAAATTGTGTGTTACGCAGATTGTTTGTAATTGAAATTTTTGTAGCTTGAAATAAATTGACTTTTTTTTTTTTTTTTTTTTTTTTTTCACCTTGTACTTGTTTCAGGATGCTTCTAGAACAAGAAGCATTTCTCATTATTGTTTTAATGACAATGTCCTTACGTGGTATACATTGTATACAATCCGTAGATCACATGCCGTATACAGAAAATGTAGACGCCCCTGCAATGGCGTTAGCAAGACGATTACTGGAACAGTCTACACCTCCAGGCTACCAGTTACAACATTATAATCCTGTAACCCAAACGGGTAGGAATCCTCATCGTTGGATCAGCCGATTTGGACGACTAGATAACCTATACAGGCAGGATTGTGATTTTTTAACCGAAGTTCGTGCAGCGTTTCGACAAGAATGTCCTTTAGGATGTGAAATATCACAAATACTAGTGTCGCAGAGCCCCAACCAGGATTTTATTGAGGTACAGTTTTTGGTGAACTGTAGATGTAGATGTACAAAAACACCGCGACGTCGCAGGGATAACAGACAATGGAATTCTACGAGATGCACAACTCCTTCTAGTTGGGTATTCAAGAGGGAAAAAGCATTTTGCACGGGTATCCCCAATCACCACCAGTAAAAAATGCTTTGTAAGAATAGCACAAATGTAATAAAATTTTCAACTTTCGACAAAAAGGTATTAGAAAATCATGATTCTTGGGTTTAAACCAGTCATATTGGAATAACTTTTTGATATTTTGCCTTTGATTTTCAGAGATGTTTAATCCACGAGATTTTAATTTTCTAACCGCTGACCCGGTTTCAATTAAAAAAAAATACACGATTTTTGAAGTCTTCAAGCAACGAATTCGAATATAGATTAGATAAGCTGTCCACTTTTTGGTCTCACGTTGTAAACATATTTTCTGGACATCCTATATAAAGTCGCTTAAACCGAGGCAACGTTGTATATTCGGGAGTTCAATTATAAGGTTTTAAAAAAGTTACAATTTGTATTTATGGGAAAATAGTTAAGTAATAAACAAAACTATTAATAATTTAAGCAGCGGCGGACTATCGCTGAGGCCCTTTTTTAGAACGAAAAAAATATTTAACCATACGTAATTTAAAAAGTAAAAACGTAGTCTGGTCAATGAAGTATTTCTGCGGAGATACATATACACAGATACGTACATAATGTTTACATTATTAATAATTTTGTTTGCGATTTGACTAACTACTTTGGTAATATTCTTTTAGATTTAGTTTATCACATCAATAAAAAATAAAATTCTGAACATTTGTTGATAATGGAAGTACTTATTTTTATATTTTATAATAAAGTTATTGTTATTAATTAGGTACCAATAAAAACTGTTAAACTTAATTTGCATTTTTATTTTGTATACCTTACGTAATACCAACCTGTGAAAGGTATGAAGAGGAAAATTATAAAAAAAGACAGGACTTTTTTGTGGCTTGATTCAAAAATTTTTTACATTTAGAATACCATCCCAATGTTGTTGAAGAATACTAATCTTATTAGGAATAAGTATAACGGATGTGGGGTTAAAACGTACAAGTGTTAGAGCGCAGTTTCGGCGGACGTAAAGAGGGGGTAGCTGGAAGGGGAGGGATTTTGCATTTAGTTTTGAGATGTAAAGAAATTTAAAAATCTCAAAAAGAATATATTTTATCGATTACCTAAACACAAAATTCCCCCTCTCCAGTAACTCCTTCCCCACGTCAGCCCAGATTGCGCACTAACACATATTATATATTATTATCTATCATAAAATGAAGATTAGTACTTCATCAACATTCTAGGGCTCAAATGCGTAAGGTAGGCAGATCAAACCTATAGGTGTTAGAGGACGATTTTACATACATAACATATTTTACGTTAAAATGTTGATAATAATTAGCCCAATAGGTACCTACTTGATTCTTATAATTTGGTGTGGGTCTCAGCATCAAACAAAATATGAAACTAAACTGATTTACTACATTTTACTTTTAATATTCAGTGCCATTTTTATATTTTGCCACATCGACTTTTTCTATCTCATCACTTTCATCTTCTTCTAGGCCAACTAATTGTATATCTAAATTCTAAATCATCGGGCGTTTTCCCCTGTTCTTCTTTACTTATACCTTTTTCTATAGTTTTTCCGACTTTCTGTTTATGTTTTCTTACTTGATCTTGGCCTGTTCTCCTAAACAAAAATGATCCCGGCAGCCGAACCGAGCCGATTGTCGTAGTCTCGCCTCGCCTCGTTCAACATATTTTTCTTATTATTATGTTTAAAAAAATATAACATACCACAAACTTAACGAAATTTAAACAAACCATCACTTAAACGACTTTTCGAACATATGAGTACAGATTTGTTAAAATTTCTTTAGATTTGTATGTTCGGCAAATTTTAGCGTTCACCAGGTAACGATTGGTTATGCTTTGTGGTTACGATTTCCCTACGTCAACCAATGCAGTCTGACAAAAAATGCGATAGAAAATTTTGTAACCATTTGTGTTACCTGGTTAACGCCAAAACTTGCGCAATTTTTTATACCTATACGTATATCGCTAGGACTCGTCAGGCGGTGGGCACTCATTGCAAGTTGCTCGTTCGGCTAGGTTCGGCTGCCAGGATCGTTTGTTTAGGGGGTATTATGCACTATATTCGAAACTCATATGTTCGAAAAGCCTTTTCCTTGCAGGTTTGTTAAAATTTCTTTAGATTTGTTATATGTTATCCTCATGGGCGCCCGCAGGGAGGGGCCAGGGTGGCCGTGCCCCCCCCCCCCTGAGATTGTGAGATTGTCATACTTCGTACTTTTTGTAGACGAATTGCCAAATATCTATTATTTTTGTAATAAATAATATTTCTTTTTATGATAAATGTTGTATATTTTTCTGATGTTTGAACATCTTTACAAAGCCACGTACCAAAACATCAATTAGGATTAGGAATATTATTTAAACACGGTCCTAACTCAGTGCAACCGGCACGGCAACCAAATTACTATGCATTTTCTGCCGCCTGCATGTTTATTTTATGAAGAAGATTTGAACATGTTTTTTGTAGTGTTCCGTGCTAAAGTTAGCAAGTCGGAATCACCTCGGTGTCCGTCCGTCCGTCTGTCACAAGTGGTTTTCTCCTTAATTATTGGACGTAAAAATTTGATATTTAGCACAGAAATAGAGCGCGGTGGCCCAATTATAGATGTGAAATATAAAATGTTGAATTTTGATTCTGGGGGTTAATTTTAGGGGGTAAATTGGGAAACGGAAAAAAATGGGAGCTTATTGAAGGACGAATTTAACAATATGATTAAATTGAAGAACGATGAGAACGATTTTGAATTATTTTACTATGGAACAAATGCTTTTCCAAGATATGAATTTCGGACTTTCGATATAGAATTATTTAAGTGGGATGTGTAGGTATTTACCGGGTGTACAACTAAGAAAGGATGGCTGTATCTCGGAAACCGCTTAATATGGAGATTTGAAATAAAAATTATAGTAAAAGGGGCCCCGAGAAATTGCTGGAAATTATTTTTATGTTTCTAATGCAAAACAAATAACTATTGGTTTAATTAGTTAACCTGTGAGTAACAAAAAAATCATACATAGGGTGTACAGTTATTTAGAGTTGGGGAATAGTTCTGAAAATTCACCTAAACCTTACATACAAAATCATTTGTTTTGACTCAGAGCAAGATAGCTAAAGAAATTCGATAATAATTAATAATATTGAACTGGGAAGTCATAATTTAGGATTAATTACTCTTTTTGTCGACGTTTCAAATTTTAACTAAACTATGTTTGTTATATTGTTTATGAAGGCGCCAAAAAAACATGGTATTAGGAGTACTGTGACGTTCAATATTTAATATACATATTAAATAAAAAAATCATTTAATTTTTTTTTAAGAATCACTTAAACCCGTCAATTTTTAATTTTTGTATACAAAAATTATGTATACAGGGTGTCCCAAAAACAGCTTAGTTGGTGTCAAATTTGTTTATTTTTTAGATAGAAATACAAATTTTTTTACATTTTCGGATTCTTTGTTTAAGTTTAAGATTTTGATGAAAATTTTCATTTTCTAACTTTAAGTGACTGTAAAAATCACACGGTTTAACTCAGAGCAAAACGGCGTCCACAATCCTATCTTAGTTGTCTATGAACTTTTATTTCGCATCATTTTTTTAGTCAGGAATGTGTTAGGAAAGAATTGCTCCAAATCTAAGTCAGACCCCTATGGTCATAAATTAAAGGCGTAGTGGTGACCTGTCAGTCAAGTGTGGGACGAATGTTTACTTTTTGGGGACGTAGAGGTTCAAGTGGGAATGAAGGTTTAGTTCTGTATGAACGTTCTTTTATGTAACATAATTATTCTTTGAATATACTCGTAGTTACTTTTATTTAAAAAGTATTGACTTTTATTGGTTATACCTGACAAATGATCGGAAATTATTGAAAATAGAACAAATCATCATTTCCGGCTAAAACTAAGATATGTTTGTGCATAAGATTTTGTTTTATAAAAACAATTGAATTTGGTTATGTTTAGGGAATGTGACATAAAAAGTTCTCTAATATGAACTCTCTGTATATAAAACACAAAGCTGATACCTGAACAGCTGTTTTTGCGACACCTTGTATACATACATATTCTTTGTGGAAACAATGTCCACCAAAAATTAAAAATTGAGGGTTTCGAACAATTCTCGAAAACATGTACCTCAATAGGGAATATGCGTATAACCCAAATAAATCTGAAATATTTTTTTTTATATTCTCTACATAAATTAAATGCTTATGGCGGTTGCTGTTATTCATTTATTTTGGTCTTTATTAACAAAAAAAAGGATTTAAAACTGCAAATTTTCGCGTGAATTTCGAAACTTGTAAATCGTTATCCCACTGGCTGTGTCGTCAAAACTGAACTTATGACTTATCATGAGTATATGGCGAATTCCAGTCTTGGAGAGTAATCGACAACTCAATAAAAATGGTATTTAATGCGTAACTCATCCAATGAAATATCCCGGCACTTAAAGTAGAAGCTTCCTAAAATCTTATTCATGTATACTTCAAGCCGAAATCGGCCCAGGAACCTTTCAATTTTGCAAGAAAAGTTGGCATTTCTGCGAAATTTTGACATAGCATCTTAATAATTTCGAGTAAATAAACTGCAATTCTTTATTTTCATGGCAATCTTCGAAAATTCAAAAATTTTCTAATTTTAGATGTTCCCGACGCAAATAAACCTATTTATTTATAACTTTACCGAAAAAATAAGCGATTTAAATTAGTGAGAGGTATTCCTAGATAATTAACGGATAAAATAAACCCAAAAAGAATCACTAAATAGGGTAAATAGTGTGGAATAATGTCGGTTAAAAATAGGATTTGTCAGAAAAAATCAAGAAAATTCTAATTTTACCCCTTAAATACGCTCCTGAATGACCCATTGGGTATTCATTTTAAAGTGTGAGTATCCCTTTATAAGATAGTGCTGAAAAATTGGGAAAAAATTAGATAGGAAAAAATACAGAGTGATTCAAACGTTCCGATATCGAGGGCAAAAAAAGTTAAAAAATCGAAATTTAATCAGCGATTGCTCCCTTCCAATAGAGAATGAAGAAACTAAAAAATATGGATATCATATACTTCGATGAGCTCGTTCCGATGACGTATATGGGATTTTAATTTGAACCATTTTGACCCCACAAAAAATTAAAAACCATGAAATACCTATTTGGGTCAAAAATCTAAATTTCCAGTTTTTTCCAAATATTTCCATTTTCCAGTGATTTTAGGTTTAGGTAAATGTATTGCAAAAAAGTATTTGAGATTTTAAAGTTTCACTTATGAGTCCGTTTTTCGATCTGACGTTTTGTTTTCGAGTTATTAGGTGTCAAAGAGGGGTCTGGAAATGGCATTTTTCGACCTAAAAAAATTCAAAAGGATTACTTGCCATTTTCTGATCCTCGCCAGTTTCAGCGGAGTTCTGACGCTCCGGGTCCCCTACAATCTCCGAAATTTTAGATCGATTTAATTCACATTTGCGACCTGTACCCTATTTCAACGGAAATCGCGGAAATTTCGACTTTGACGTTTAATAGCTCCGAAACGAAACATCCTGTATAACCTAATGTTTTGCCGAAGCTAGTTGAACTATTCCGCGATCAACCCAAAAAATTCGATTTCTCTCCCTCTGACTGTTTCCGAGAAAATCAAACCTGTTCGACTTTAAGATACTTTACGTTAACCTGTAGATTTTTGCTGATCTCCTGACATCACTTTTCACCAAGGACAAATGGCTGCTTTTTAAATTGTAATAAATTATACCGAAAAGTAAACATTTTTTGTAGCTACATTATTCTAGTAATTTTCTTCAAAATATTTTTTTTGGGTTTGTAATGACTTCCTTAAACGATTTATGCAATAAAAAGAATATTTGCATATTCCTTATTTTTATTGAATTTTAATTGGAAAAAATTCCAGGAAAACCCCCATTCATGTCGGAAAGAATTCATAAACACGTCAACCTTAAATTTTGATTTACTTTATTTTAAACACATTTTTAGTAATTTTACCACCCCTAGCTTTTATTTTCAAAAGCAACTATATTATGTCGTTAAATCGGTTGAGAGTGCGGGAGGAACTTGCTTTTTTACGGGTTACTTTAAGGAGATAGGCCAGTGGTGCAAAATTTCTATTTGTAATGCGAAATGGTGCAAGGAAGAAGTTGCCACTTCGAAAACCGAAATCAGTTAGGTGCAAAATGAGTGCAAAGGAGGCTAACTTGGCCGACCTTTTTATACCTAATACCGTGCGTTATTGTATACTTAAGTTACGCATATTTCTATTCTAACTAATAATAATCCGTATTCTCTGAACTCTTAAAAGCATGCCACCTTCATCTAGCGCAATAAACTTGAAAGTCCTTTTTGTTGCTTTCTTATTATGTTTTTACTCATAACCTATTTAGATGCTTATGATAATTACTATTACGCATTTATTTTAATTAAATTAATTGAAATTGAAGAATTATACTTAAAAATAATTGTATTTAGGTATAAAATTACCAAAATATATTTTTAACTTCCAAATTAAAACAACGTTCGTCGTAATTCGTGTGTCTCGCCAGGACTCGTATTTGCTCAAATTTATTGTTTTGAGGGTGGTTGAGGTCTAGGTTACTCCTCTCAATCAGCGTGTCGCTACAACAGGAGGGCTCTCTCCTGCAACGCTATGAGAAATGGAGTTTGCGCCCATCTGCCGCACGGTGTTTACAAACTCCAAAATTTTAAAAATTTATTTTTCATGTAGGTATTTGTAAATACGAGTACCACTGCGTAAGGCCCTCGCCTTGAACATAACATTTTTAATGCTATTAAAGTCAAAGTGTACAAGTGGCAACACTGCTGGACAGGGGCGTGCGGTCCATGGAAGCATTGCTTCCCCTAAAATATAGAGGAATAAAAGTCAAATAAAATCGTCATAATATCTTTAATTCTTTATTTCATAATAAATTCATCTCATCCTACATAAAGATAGATCAAGCAAGCCTCCAAAAAATAGTGGGCCTTGAGTGTTGCCCACCAAGTTAAATATGCGGCAGAAAAGTTGATAAAAGACAATAACACATTACTCTGTCTTTGTCGTACTAATAACAGTGCAGCCAGTGAGCCAGCCCCTGCTTCATACGTCTCCCGTCTTTCTCCTCTCATCGGAGATGATCGCGCTATCGCGCACTGCATCGTGATCTCACCGCCTTCCATCTGACGTGTATGTAAATCTTAAGTTGCTGTTGCTTATTGACGTAGATAAACAAATTTCGGGGTCAAATGCAAAAGTGGAGAGTTCAAGTTGCGGGCGGTTTGCTGCCGAATAAGCAGTTACTCGGATTGATTAAATACATTTACATCAGATGATTTCCAGGAAAATCATGTTTCGGCGGTTGAAAGTGTTCAAACTGTACAATTGTGTACTTAGTTGCAATAATCATTCTAAATAATTATTCCAAATAATTATTCCACATAATTATTGCAATTAATTATTCTAAATAATTATTCCAAATAATTATTTCAAATAATTATTCCAAATAACTATTCCAAATAATTATTGCCAATAATTATTCGAAATAATTATTCCACAGTTTTGAAAATTGCTTCCCTTCTCATCTCATCTAATCACATATGTTTCATAATTTGCAGAGTCGGATCTCCTCTTCCATGTTTTTTTCGGGGATCTCTACTTTGCCTTACACTTGGTGTATATAAAAAAGTTAAAAAAGCTTACCCCTCTGTTAACCCCATTAATTAAACTGCTTTTTTATTGAAGATTCTAAATCTAAAATTTTATTACATACGGCGTATGAACCGGATCTCGGGTTGTCCACAATTTATCCGGATCTCGTCTTAATAGAAAAATAGGTATATATATATATATATATATATATATATATATATATATATATATATATATATATATATATATATATACCGGGTGTCCCGCTAAGGTCGGCCACCGGTTGTATCTAGGAAACTATTTGCCCTACAGCTTTCGGGAAAAAAATATTATTACAAAAGTGATCCCGAGAAATCTATTAAAATTATTTTCCACTTTGTAGTTTTACCGCTAGATGGCGTATTTTAAAATCAAAATCGAAAAATAAGAATTTCTCTATAAAATCAATAGTGAAGGTAAGTTACGCGGAACGATTTTGGACTCTCTTATTAGCACTCTAAGAATTATTTATATGACATTTTATCCCATCTCTTAAAATAAGGGGTGGGGGGAGGGTGAAATTGTATTGCAGAAAAAGTTGGATAACTTTCGGCTACGTTAACCGATTTTAGCAAACTTGGTCTTGTTTTAAAGCTATTTGATAGCCGAATCACAGCTTGTAATAATACTAAAGTTTTTGTTTAAGCCTGAACCGCCAGATGGCGTATTTTGATCGCTTCAGGAGTTTACCCAATTTTCCATGATAAGGTAAATGGAAGGCTATATTTTTTATATTACTTTCTTATTACTTGTAAAATTACCTAAAAAATGGCAGAAACCGGAAGTCGCTATCGTTTTTCAAACTTAAGTTATGAGCAAAAATCTCTTTAGGAAATATTATTTTTAAATTTCAATGTGAAATTCGAAATTTTTTCGCAATAACCAGTACTAATCGACCTAAAACTTAAAAGCTTCCGAAAAAATATTGTCATCATAAAGTAGCAACACTTGTAGATATGAGGTCCTGGAAAAAAATCGACTGATACTTTTTTCATTAGTATTTTATTTGTGTTTGTATTGGATTTCTTTTTAAATTAATATTAATTAACATTTCACTTGCAAAGATCATTACTTTTTTAGCAAATGCTCAAAATGCCCGCCATTATTGTCAATGCAACTTTGAAGTCTTCGCCGTGTTCCATTAACAGCAGTTTCGATTTCTGCAACAGAAATAGATGCTATCGCATTTCGGATTCTAAGAATCATGTCTTCTCGTGTGGTTGGCCGGGTCTGGTAGACAATATCTTTAAGCCTTCCCCATAAATAAAAGTCCAAAACGGATAAATCAGGAGACCTGGGTGGCCAAGGAAATAAACTACCCCTTCCTATCCATCTAGTGGGAAACTGGATATTCAAATATTCTCTCACGTTGAGAGCATAATGAGCGGGGCAACCGTCGTGTTGAAACCACATGTTTACACGAGTTTCTAAAGTCACTTCTTTCAAAAGAATTGTCAAATGGTTTCTTAAAAACTCCAAATACCTTGCTCCATTAAGCGTCTCTTCAAACATAAAAACAATAATTTTACCTTCAATAATGCCGCACCAGACATTTACGCTAAATTGATTTTGATGATCGATTTCTATCATCCAATGCGGATTATGTGCCGACCAATAATGCATGTTATGTAAGTTTACTTGACCTCTACTAGTAAAAGTAGCCTCATCTGTCCATAAAATTTGGGACAAAAAATTTGGATTTTCTCTGGTCATTTCAAGCATCCGGTGGCAGAAATCTAGCCTTCGGTCAAAATCAAGTGGTGTGAGCGCCTGATGAAGTTCAACATGATATGCATGTAATCTTTCTTTTTTGAGAATTCTTTGTACAGCTGATCGAGGAATTACCAGATCTCTTTCTATATCCCTAATACTGCGTTGAGGATAAGCTTCAATGTAACCAAGCACATTAATGATATTGACTTCATTTCGAGTTCTGCGAATCCTGTTTTTGGCTTGTATCGGCAACACTTGCCCAGTTTCTCGCAAACGTCTTGCTAAACGTCTAAAAACTTTTCGCGACAAATGTCGCCTCTCAGGATATCTTACAGCGTACTCCCGCGAGCCAATCACTGCAGTTTCAAAACATTGAAAATAAACTGCCAGCATGTCATATGCTTCAGCAACAGTATAAGACATACTTTTCGAACAGATTAAACTGTTTTTAATATAAAAACACAAGATTCGACTTCAAAATAACGAATAACTTATTAAAGGCGAAAATTGATGACAGCTAAATATTGTCAATTTCATTCTTTCGTTTTCCATGGCTTACTTATTAATAAACATTTCCTGTTAGACTTTTATTGCATTTTCGTTACTTACCTTATGATGACTTCAAAGTGGCATTGACAATAATGGCGGACATTTTGAACATTTGCTAAAAAAGTAATGATCTTTGCAAGTGAAATGTTAATTAATATTAATTTAAAAAGAGATACAATACAAATACAAATAAAATACAAATGAAAAAGTATTAGTCGATTTTTTCCAGAACCTCAGAACAACAAGTGTTGCTACTTTGCGATGACAATATTTTTCAGAAGCTTATAAGTTTTAGGTCGATTAGTACTGGTTATGCGAAAAATTTTCGAATTTCCCGTTGAAATTTACAAATAATATTTCCTAAAGAGATTTTTGCTCATAACTTAAGTTTGAAAAACGATTGCGTCTTCCGGTTTTTGCCATTTTTTAGGTAATTTTACAAGTAATAAGAAAGTAATATAAAAAATATAGCCTTCCATTTACCTTATCATGGAAAATTGGGTAAACTCCTGAAGCGATCAAAATACGCCATCTGGCGGTTCAGGCTTAAACAAAAACTTTAGTATTATTACAGGCTGTCATTCGGCTATCAAATAGCTTTAAAACAAGACCAAGTTTGCTAAAATCGGTTAACGTAGCCGAAAGTTATCCAACTTTTTCTGCAATACAATTTCACCCTCCCCCCACCCCTTATTTTAAGAGATATGCTAAAATGTCATATAAATAATTTTTAGAGTTCCAATAAGAGAGTCCAAAATCGTTCCGCGTAGCTTACCTTCACTATTGATTTTATAGAGAAATTCTTATTTTTCGATTTTGATTTAAAAATACGCCATCTAGCGGTAAAATTGCAAAGTGGAAAATAATTTTAATAGATTTCTCGGGATCACTTTTGTAATAATATTTTTTCCCGAAAGCTGTAGGGGAAAGAGTTTCCTAGATACAGCCGGTGGCCGACCTTAGCGGGACACCCGGTATATATATATATATATATATATATATATATATATATATATATATATATATATATATATATATATATATATATATATATATACATATTAGTTATTTTTCACATTATTCACTCACTTAATGGCGTGGTTTTATTACTTTTAGGTATTTTACTTTACTACCAAAACACAAAAAAACACTTTATTTCATAAAAAACACAAGCTAACACTTACTAACAAAAATATAAGTAATCGTCTTTCTATCTCTTATAGTTTCCGAGATCGCAATACTGTCATCACCAATTTCAGGCACCCTGTATATATATATATATATATATATATATATATATATATATATATGTATGATATATTTTATGAAATAAAAAGTGTTTTTTTGTGTTTTGGTAGTAAAGTAAAATACCTAAAAGTAATAAAACCACGCCATTAAGTGAGTGAATAATGTGAAAAATAACTACTCGTACTTTTTCAGAAGCAATTTTATAACGTCCGGATTTTGTCCGGATTTTTTATAAACTTGTCCTGGCTAGCAAATCTTTGATCTGGTAATCTCAGAGAAATGCAAGAGAACTAATATTATGAAATGTAAACTTATGTTTAATTTTATGGTTTCCCAAGTATCAAAATGATGATACGGATGGTAAGCCTTAATAAAGAAACTTTCTGTTTGTGCCTGCGTTTCGACCTCAAGGCGCCCATTCATGTTAAATACTTAAATATTTTATTTTTTAAGGTATTTTGTGGATCATAATACCAAAACAACAACATTTGATGATCCAAGACCTGGCGCCCCCAAAGGACCCAAGGGGGCTTATGGAGTGCCCAGGGCCTACGAACGATCATTTAAATGGAAAATCAGTCAATTCAGGTAATAACTAAATAAATGTTTTGCTTTATTTGTGCTATTTGCTCATATATATATATATATATATATATATATATATATATATATATATATATATATATATATATATATATATATATATATATATATATATATACAGGGTGTTTCATTAAGGGTGATGAGGTACCATATCTCAGGAATTGTTACTCCAGGAGCTTTGGAAAAAAAATCCTAAGAAGGAAAGCGGCCAAGAGAAATTGCTGGAAGTTCCTAACTCTGCCGCTAGGGGGCGTAATTGCTGTGGTCATGTAAGAAAAGACATTTTTCTGGAAATTATCCCTATAAAAGCTGTCAAAAAAATATTACACTGATAATTCTACTAGAATTCTACATCTTTTTGGTTTAACACTTTTTGCTGTAAGATGTAAAATTAGGGCGGAAGGGGAGGGGGAAAGTCTACTGATAAAAGTGTCCATAACTTTGGTTTGACTCAACCGAATTTGATGAACTTGGTCTCATTTAAGAAAGGAAGGCTTGCTAATTTAAACAAAATAATGGCTGTGTTACATTGATTTTCGCGGCACTCGCTAGAGGGCGTTATTTGAGAAACTCTTTGTTTTTCCAATTTTTCTCCAAAATTTTAAATGGAATGACATAGTTATTATATCATAATCGAAAAGTAGAATAAATTTGCAAGAGAAAATGTAAAAAATTCGATTCGATATCTTCATTAGTTTCGGAGTTATAGCCAAAAGAATAATTAATATCATGTTAATTGAAAAAAGCAATTGTTTTTATAGGTCCGTGGTCAAGCGTGCCATGGAAAATAAAAAAAAAATTTTAAACTTTATTAAGTGTGTTTTTTTCTCTTTTTATTTAATTTTTAAACTGATTTTATTATTTCACACTCATGATTTTTATTTATTGTTTTGTTTTTGTTTACCTTCCTTCAGGCTTAGGACTGGTCCAAACCATGCGAAACGCAAGATTTGAAGCGTGTTTAAAGGCCAACGGGCCAAAACAACAATAAAAACCACAACCACCTTCACATTCTTTATCAAGCCATAGAAATCTTGTTAACAACAAACAACAAACAAATACTTTATAAATGTTCAAAATGACCACCGTTTTGCAAAATGCAAGTGTTACATTTTTCTCTAGTGCTGGAAACGGCAGTTTCAATTTCAGCTCGTGAAATCGTAGTTATGGCATTTTGAATTCTCTCAATCATATTCTCCCGTGTGGTTGGTCGTGTTTGATAAACAATCTCTTTTAGTCTTCCCCACAAGTAGAAATTTAGCACGGTTAAATCGGGGGATCTAGGTGGCCACGGAAACAAACTACCCCTTCCAATCCAACGATTTGGGTAACTAGCATCTAAAAAGTCACGGACTCTTCCAGAAAAGTGGGCCGGGCATCCATCATGTTGATACCATAGGGATCTTCTTATATCAAGAGGCACATCTTCTAAAAGGATAGGCAGGATATTTCGTAAAAAGTTTAAGTATGAGTCGCCATTTAGGTGGCCATGAAAGAAAAACGGTCCGATAATTCTGTTTCCTAAAATTCCGCACCACACGTTGACACTCCACCTGTTTTGGTGATCAACTTCCCGCATCCAATGAGGATTTGTTTCTGACCAGTAGTGCATATTGTGCAAATTGACTCTACCACAACTAGTAAAAGTTGCTTCATCTGTCCATAAAATCAAGGAGAGGAACTGGCAATTTCCGTTGCACATACCTCTTAACCAATAACAATAATCCCGCCGCCTGTCAAAATCGGTATCTGAAAGGGCCTGGTGTAAAACTACATGATAGGGATGCAGCCTAAAATCCTTTAAAATTCGGAACACTGTAGTGCAACTTATACCTAAGTCTAAAGAAATGTTTCTGATACTCAAGTGCGGATCCAGTTGCACGTACGCGAGAACGTTTATAATATTGTCTTCATTCCTTACTGAACGTCTCCTGATGGGCACTGGAATGGGACGTACACTACCCATTGTTCTAAGACGTATTTCCAACCGCCGAAACACATTTCTACTATGGGGTCTTCGCTCAGGATACCTGACAGCATATTCACGTTCCGCAAGAGGAGCATTTTCAAAACACTGAAAATATACGGCAAGCATATCGTAAGCCTCGGCCTTTTGCCATTTTTGAAAGATGCAGCACAAAAGTTGAATAACGATGAACTCAAAATTCACAGAAAATCCAAGATAAAATCTTGAGAGATACTTAAAGGTTGATTAAAGTGACATTTCAATTTGTTTGTTTCCCTAACAACCTGCCGATTTTGTTTCATGACTTACTAGGTAATTTTTTAATAATACGTCAGGTTAGTAAATTAAAGGCAATAGTAATGGAGTAAAAAGTGAAAAAAAAACACTTAATAAAAAGTTTAAATTTTTTTTTTTATTTTCCATGGCACGCTTGACCACGGACCTATAAAAACAATTGCTTTTTTCAATTAACATGATATTACTTATTCTTTTGGCTATAACTCCGAAACTAATGAAGATATCGAATCGAATTTTTTACATTTTCTCTTGCAAATTTATTCTACTTTTCGATTATGATATAATAACTATGTCATTCCATTTAAAATTTTGGAGAAAAATTGGAAAAACAAAGAGTTTCTCAAATAACGCCCTCTAGCGAGTGCCGCGAAAATCAATGTAACACAGCCATTATTTTGTTTAAATTAGCAAGCCTTCCTTTCTTAAACGAGACCAAGTTCATCAAATTCGGTTGAGTCAAACCAAAGTTATGGACACTTTTATCAGTAGACTTTCCCCCTCCTCTTCCGCCCTAATTTTACATCTTACAGCAAAAAGTGTTAAACCAAAAAGATGTAGAATTCTAGTAGAATTATCAGTGTAATATTTTTGTGATAGCTTTTATAGGGATAATTTCCAGAAAAATGTATTTTCTTACATGACCACAGCAATTACGCCCCCTAGCGGCAGAGTTCGGAACTTAAAAATTATTTCCAGCAATTTCTCTTGGCCGCTTTCCTTCTTAGGATTTTTTTTCCAAAGCTCCTGGAGTATCAATTCCTGAGATATGGTACCTCATCACCCTTAATGAAACACCCTGTATATATATATATATATATATATATATATATATATATATATATATATATATATATATATACACAGGGTGTACCAAATTAAGTGCGCACTATTGCTAACTCTTTTATTATTATAGATACAAAGTCGGTTAAATTAGCAAAGTAGTAGAATTTTTTCTGCTGATTAAGATGGTGAAAGCAGAAAAGCAATTTAACATAGTGTTTCCGAATAAATGAAGAAAATACAATTTTTTTAAATGGAACACCCTATATAATTTTGACCGTAACGTTTACAAATCGTCTACAGAACAACAAAGTTTATATGCAATGTTGGCCTAAAATTTAAAATAACCGAATTATTACCATATTTAACTTTTAGACAAGTTGGCTGTGTATTTCTGAAATAACAACTGCATTCGATGCGTCAGTAGATTATTCTGCTGTCAAAAAAGCAAGCATTTTTTGTAATTTTACGTATTAAATGTGGTTTTAGATTTTTAAGTGTACAAATTACAAAATGGCATTCACGCATTTAGAAAAATGCGATATGTTGGAAGCGTATTTTGTGTGCAGAAAAAATACTGTCCGAACACTGGAACAATATCGTCAAATGTATCCTGAACGTGATCAACCAGACAGAAGGTATTTTTTAAAGCTGGATAGAAAATTTAGGAGTAATGAAAGAGTTTTTGAAAAAGCTAGAACTAAAAAACAGTTTATAATTAGTGAACAAGTGGAAGAAAATGTAGTGGGATATTTTGAAGCGTACACAAATAATTCAATCAGAGATTTGGCAAGGGACAGTGGTTTAAGTTTATTTACAATTTGGAGAATTTTAAAAAAATATAAGTTTGTACCCTATAAGTATCGACCAGTGCAAACATTATTACCTGGCGACACTGAAAGAAGACTAATTTTTTGCCAATGGTTAGTAGATATGTGTAGGCAAAATCCCAACTTTTTAAGAAACATTTTTTGGAGCGACGAAGCGAATTTTTCAAACAGGGGTATGTTTAATCGTAAAAACATGCACTATTGGTCTAAAGAAAATGTATTTATTTCTCATCCCAGAAATGCGCAAGTACAATTTAGTGTTAATGTTTGGTGTGGTCTAATCGGCAGCCAAATAATTGGGCCAATTTTTTATGAAGGCACTTTGACAGGAAGGAGATATGTTGATATGTTGTCAGAATTATTGGAAGAATATTTAGATGATGTCAACTTAGAGGCACGTAACCGAATCTATTATCAACAAGATCCGCCCCATCAGTTTCACGAAGTGAGAATGTTGTTACAAAGGCTTTTCCAAGATAGATGGATAGCAACAAATGGTCCGATACGTTGGCCCCCAAGATCTCCTGACATAACCCCATTAGATTTTTACTTTTGGGGTTATGTCAAGGACGAAGTCTTTAAAAGGAGATATGCGAACCTGGCCGAACTTCAAGATAGCATTAGACACATTATAGGATCCATTGATGGCAGAACAGTTTTAAAAGCCACAAAACGTGTACTAAAGAATGCCCGAAAATGTATTGAACAAAACGGCGATGTCTTCTCACATTTAATATAGGTTGTTTTTTTTATTTCTTACGCTTAAATAAAGCAATAAAGAGAAAATTGTGTTTGATTTCAGAAATACACAGCCAACTTGTCTGAAAGTTAAATATGGTAATAATTCGGTTATTTTAAATTTTAGGCCAACATTGCATATAAACTTTGTTGTTCTGTAGACGATTTGTAAACGTTACGGTCAAAATTATACAGGGTGTTCCATTTAAAAAATTGTATTTTCTTCATTTATTCGGAAACACTATGTTAAATCGCTTTTCTGCTTTCACCATCTTAATCAGCAGAAAAAATGCTACTACTTTGCTAATTTAACCGACTTTGTATCTATAATAATAAAAGAGTTAGCAATAGTGCGCACTTAATTTGGTACTCCCTGTATATATACATGTTTTTATGTCAAGTGGAGATCCGATCATATTTTGGACTACCCGAGATCCACCTGAACAAATAAAGGTATTTAAAAAAATCTGTTGTAAAAGTCAATAATTGTGTGTTTTACTTTATGGTACCACCACAGGGGTAGGCCATTTTCAAATTTTTATATACACACAGTATAATGTGAAGTAGAGATCCCTTACAATACTTGTAATAGGCGAGATCCGACCTTGTAAATTAGGAAATATATGCGTAACGTGAGATCCAACCATGTTGCCAATTTTACTGCTACGATTTTATTGCATTTTACAGTGCTCTAAACATATGAAAGATGATTGATTGAAGACAACTGCCCTTACTATGTATTTATTTTACATATCGTTTTCTAAATGTCCGCGGTATTCTGACACAATAATAAAATCGTACAAAGTATCTGTAAAATTTTCAAGTGAGCCGGAGGTATTTGAACTAAGAACAGCAAGGAAAGTTCTGAGTAAAATACTTCCCATATTAATACAAAATTAATAACCTATTGGGGGCCTTTCTTATTTTTTAAGATTAGTATAATGATTTTGTATAACATTGAATATCTCTATTAGTATCCATAAAAAGATAAATTTATTATAATGGTGTTAGGATTTAGTACACCGTATCTTATACAATATTTTCGATTATGCTGCAGTTGGGTAGGATAGATGGGATTTATTTTAATTTTTACACGCATCCCGTCATATTAAGAATTTTATTTTCTTTACGTTCCATGCATTGACTATTTTTTTATCTTTTGCTGAATATGCAATATCATGGGCATGGGAAACCTTGAAATACTCAGATTACACGATCCCTCTAGGGATCAATATTTTTAGTCTCCTTGTATACTAAATCTACTTGCCAACAAGTCACATTTGCTTGAAAATAAATACTTATTTTTTTATTGGTCCTATATCGGCAATTTTTGTTTAAAATTTCTTTTACATTGCTATGCCATGACACTATAAATTAATTAAATCATATTCATTTGCCTTTCTTTAATTTGACACGTAAATAATGGTGATCTAAAACCTTAATAAAGGTTCTTTTTGAGGCACCCTGTATAATACATTAAAAGTCTTTTATGCCAAAGTTATTATTTTTAAAAGCAAAGCTTTTTATGCAGAGTAATTTCCCCCCAACAAATGGTAATAAAAAAGTTTTCCATTTGGCAAGCAGATTCACACACACGCTCTATATTGTTTACATTTTTTTGTAGACTTATTTTAGTTAAATTATTTTTTTTTCAGGAAATATACATAAAATACTAAACAAAGAGCAATTATTATTTTATTTACTTTTCTTTAAAATTTTCCTTAGATTTACATATATAGCATACATACTATGTACAATAACTGTAAATACGGGGTTGGCCAATGAAAACGAAACAGACTGAATATCTGATTCAATGTTTATTTTTACAAAAATCGCTAATACACGTACTTAATTAGATTTGTCAAGGGAGAGGTTTTTTGTTACCATTATCAATCATTATCAATACTGCAACTTCAACCCCTTAGAAAGGGTGGGACCAACCCTTAAAATTTAAACGGAAATAGGGGTCTTGCAATACATCATTTTAAAAGTCTCACTAAGTACTTTATGATTCTAAAATATTACGATAGTATTCGTCCCGAGAACAAAATGGAGGCTTGTTTAAACAAATATTTTAAAATACGATGAACAATGTTTAATTGGCGGTTTAAGGCGAATCATCAGCGAAAAGAAATTCCGGCGGCATACCGATCTAACATAGGACAGCAACACGTCTGTCTCTGTCTAAGACCGCCCCCCGGTAAATTATATTTTTGCACCGGCATCACCGCAACTATCATGACGCGGCGACCCACACAGCTTCTCGACCGGAGATATTCACATATTATTTATTTTATTATTTAGCTTGGTTCTTTAAGCCTATCCAGTGACGTTACCGACGTCTGTCACATCGCATGGATAAAATGAAGTACAAAGAAAATACATACCTAATCTTTATTGCATTTTACCTACCTGCGCGCAAGTAAAGGTAGACGTATGTTTTTCGCACATGTAATGTAAATGCAAAATTTATGTAATGCAAATATACGCGCGATATATGTATATAGGGGTGTATGTACAATAATGTGTATATATTACGTGGAATGGAGGGACAAATTATCTTCATACGAAGAGTGATATAGGTGAAGGTAAGAAAAACAGATATGGCGGCCGACAGCAGCCATTGTGTTGTACAGAAAAAGAAAAGTTTTTCCTCACATTGCAATATGGATACCTTCCAAAGGAAAGGTGGTGATGAAGGCATTGTAAATTTTAAAGATATATCTATACGTTTTCCAGAAAAAAAAACAAATATGGCGGCGATGTCGTTAAGTTGTATCTAAAACCAACTTTCCAAACATTTCACTGGGGATGCCACATTAAAGGTCTTGGTGAAAGATCTGTACTCCGTAAACAATAGCAAATACGGCGGCCGCCAGCGGCCATTTTGTTCTAAATGCAACAATTTTCACAACCATTGCAATACGAACATTAAAGTCACGGACGTGATACCACGGTTTTAAAGATTAGATATACCTATTTCACAAAAA